>JALBXZ010000312.1:0-45998 GCA_027580255.1 Therioaphis trifolii
GTTGTAAAACTACTATCAATTTTTTTTTTATCAGGACACTGCGAAAAGCGGGAGAGTCATTCCAAATGTTTTGCTCGAGGAGCTCCGCTTTATTATCAAATTTTTTACCGGGACGCCGCGAAAAGCGTTTAGGTTTTAACGTATATGGGTTGTGTCTAGAAGTCGGTCTATTAGAGTGAGGAAAATAGGTGCCTTTGTAAAACTACTATCGTTATCAAAAATTATACATTATCATTGTATTTACATTATATAACCAAGCGTTCGGCTCGAGGGGCTCCGCTCCTCGGCCAGGACACCGACGAAAGTAGGATACGGTTTTTCTTTGAAAACACACATTTATACAATGAACGTATAGAGGATAAATCTAGAGGTCGGTTATTAGAGTGATGTAAAGAGTAATTCTGGTCAGTCGGGACGGAAAAAAAACTATTTTGAGATATTTTTTATCTTTTTTATATTTTAGTTATTGAGATCGCCGCCGTAACTAGGATACAGTTTTTTTAACGGCTGAGTGGCCGGTGGAAAACGCCTTTCGGGATCAAAAGGTAAAACATGACTACATTTTAGATTTACACGGACAGCGTACCGCCGAGAGCGTTAGGTTTAACTACGCGATTTAACGTATATGGGTTGTGTCTAGAAGTCGGCTCATTAGAGTGAGGAAAATAGGAGCCGTTGTAAAACTACTATCAGTATCAAAAAATGATACATTATCAATGTATTTACATTAATATATACAAGCGTTCGGCTCGAGGAGCTCTCGCTTCTCGGCCAGGACACCGACGAAAGTAGGATACGGTTTTTCTTTGAATCACACACATTTATACAATGAACGTATAGGATAAGTCTAGAGGTTGGTGTATTAGAGTGATGTAAAGAGTAATTCTGGTCAGTCGGGACGGAAAAAAAACTATTTTGAGATATTTTTTATCTTTTTTATATTTTAGTTATTGAGAACGTCGCTGTAAGTAGGATACAGTTTTTTTAACGTCTAGATCGAGCGCGTGTAGGATAAGTCTAGAGGTTGGTGTATAGGTGTGACGTATAGAATAATTCTGGTCAGTCGGTTCGGAAACAAAAGCTATTTAGTTATTCATTCGGCCAAGACATCATCGAAAGTAGCATACAGGTTAGGTTTAACGTCTCGATTTCACGTATATGGGTTGTGTCTAGAAGTCGGCTCATTAGAGTGACGAAAATAGGAGCCTTTGTAAAACTACTATCAATTTTTTTTTTACCAGGACACTGCGAAAAGCGGGAGAGTCATTCCAAATGTTTGGCTCGAGGAGCTCCGCTTTATTATCAATTTTTTTTACCGGGACGCCGCGAAAAGCGTTAGGTTTAACGTATATGGGTTGTGTCTAGAAGTCGGTTTATTAGAGTGAGGAAAATAGGAGCCGTTGTAAAACTACTATCGGTATCAAAAATGATACATTATCAATGTATATACATTATATATACCAAGCGTTCGGCTCGAGGAGCTCCGCTCCTCGGCCAGGACACCGACGAAAAGTCAGTTATTTATTCGGCCAAGACATCGTCGAAAGTAGCATACAGGTTAGGTTTAACGTCTCGATTTCACGTATATGGGTTATGTCTAGAAGTTAATATTGAATATTGAAAACTTACTTATAAATACTAAATACCTAAGGTCTTACACATCATAGCCAATGTATTTCACCACTATCAAAAATGGTTTATATTCTACATGGGTGGATAATTGTTATTAAAATTTCTACGACTAAACTTTAAGACACTAATACTGCAATAAGTTAGTGAACACAATCCTGCAAAAAATTTTGTTTAAACATTATTATAGTTGAAAAAGATCAATTTTATATTTTTATGATAATAATAAAATAAAATGCAAAGAAATGTTCAAATAGAAAGTGTAAATAAAACAGTGTTTTAAAAAATGATGAATGTGCCTAAATTAATAAAATTCTTTGTAAAGCTCAGTTGATGTAATGAACATTATTTTTACTCACCGTAAGAAAATTTGAGTGCTCCACAATAAACATAAATAAATAAATTTGTATAAATTGACTGTAATTTCAGTACCAAACAGTAAATGCAAACAGATTTGATTAGATTTATTCATGTGAGTTGGATAAGGGCAATGGAAGTAACTATCAACTTAATTATTATTATATATTATTTTTATATAAAATCAAGCAAAGAGATGCAAGTTGAATCAAAATTATGAACTAACATGTTAACCATTTTTTGAACAGCTACTTAGGTCTGGTCAAAATATATTATACCCAATTTTGCTAAGAGAAAATCATTTTTATTGTAAATGTATATTACCATAGACAAAAGCCGATAAGTTACGGGTCAATTGAGTATTTACTATAGCATTTTCACATAATAGTTCTAACTAAAATTTACAATTAGTGTTTTCTAAAGAATCATAATTCAGGGCTCTGAAGTTATGCACTTAAAAATTCCAAAACATGCGCTATAAATGGCACGAAAAAATGAAAAATAAGAATTTAACTTGAAAAAATTTAACAAAATCTAAAAAAAAAAAAATATGCACTAAAAATCTCTTAATATTTTGTATTTAACATAATAATTATATGTAGTCGAGTAATGAATAATAATTGTTAGGACAATTTCTACAACTAAACCAAGCTTACTTAAAAAAAACTTTAAGACACTAATAATGCAATAAGTTAGTGAACTATTGTTTAAACATTATTATAGTTGAAAAAATATCAACTTTATATATTTTGATAATAAAATAAAATGAAACAAAAGGTTCATACAGAAAGTGTTAATAAAACAGTGTTTAACAGTTAATAAGTACAATCAGATTCTGAAAAAAAATTATGTATGTACAATTAATATAATTTTTTAACGTTTTGTTAAACAAAACAACAAACAGGTACCTATAATAATGAAACGCTTTAAGTTAAATGAAGGGAAAAAAAGATATTTAAATATCATAGATGTGATAGAGTCATTGTGTGTGGAAATTTGAAATAAAAAAATTCTGTATGTTATTGCATCATAACTACTTATCAATTTCAAATTTGTAACGCATACATTTATGATTTTTTTCAGATGAACCACATTTTTTTTTTATAAATTTAACAAATTTGTTTGAATTTTGTTTCACAAAAAATGAAAAATATTATCATTGGCTTTCTCCTTACATCCTAACTATGTCGAATGGAATTTAATTTGTTCATTAACATTATGTACTTTAAAACATAAAATTAATTAAAGGCGAATGATATTGCAAAGCTGTCTCATAGCCAGCTATAAAAAGTGTGATAATTGCTGAAAAGGTAATTTATTGAAAGTATTCTAATTCGGTTCTAGCACAGAACCAACAATCTGAAAAATGCATTTGGATATACCATAAAAAAAAAAAAAAAAAAAAAACATTTTGTATAAATAATTCAACAATATAGGTATACCGTATACTTTTTTTGTGTTGAATAAGACACGACGTATGACATGTTATTATTGAGTATTAAAAAAATAATAATGCTATCGAAAAACTTATTATGTGTATGAACATTTTTGGTGACACAAACTGAGGGCAAATTATATTAATGAGATAAAGTATCCATTGTAATGGTAAGTAGATTCTTTAATGGTAAGTAGTTTATAATTCTATGGTACCTAAAAGTATTCTATTTAATAAAACAGTGTAAATATTCAATTTTACATAATATTATAGGTACAGCAGAAACGTTTTTCTTAAAAACTTTTTATCCATTGAAAAAAATAAAAACTATTTTGTATAATATCATTAAATTATATAGGTATACTTTTACTTTGTGTCGAATCAGACATGTTATTAGTGAGTAAGTATTCATCAAAAATAATAATACATTTAAAAAAACACAAACCGAGAGGAAATTGTTTTATATTAATTATTATTTTATATTAAGAGAAGATAAAAGTATACAATTTAATAGTAAGTAGATATTGTTTATGACACCCAAAATTGCAAATGTATTTCACATTTTCAACTTATCATCAAATAACCAAATTAAAATGTTAATTAATATATGTGACTGGTATTTACGAAATAATATAATGGCGTTGGACTATTTGTAAATTTATTTCACCACAATCAAAATCAGTGGTGTTAGTTCAGCTAAAATAATATAATTATTTATTATATAACGCTTTGATTCGTAGACGGTTATAGTAGGTATATTTTTTAAATTTTCACTTACCATTGTAAAAGTATTTTGATTAGTTTAAAATCGACAAACACGGATAATTAACTATTTGCATATTTACTACCATGATAATATGTAAGAGTGTGTTTTAAGAGTAATTCAACGGTCATAATTCATGCAAATACAATTGTACAATTATGAATTTTTTTTATATAAAATAATGCATAAAAGTATCTAATTTAATAGTAAGTAGGTATTATTAATGACACATAATATTGCAAATGTATTTAACTTTTTAAACATATCTTTCTATTTTTTTTGTAACATCATTCATTGTAATTCTATTTTATGAAAATAGAAAAAAGGAATGGGTATTATACTGAAGTCAAACAATTTCTACAACTACACCAAGCTTACTTAAAAAATACTTTAAGACACTAATAATGCAATAAGTTAGTGAACTATTGATTAAACATTATTATAGTTGAAAAAATAGCAACTTTACATATTTTGATATTTTGATAATAAAATAAAATGAAACAAAAGGTTCATACAGAAAGTGTTAATAAAACAGTGTTTTAAAAATGAAGGTGAACATATTGTGAACATTTTTTTTACTAATAAATTACTATAGATTGAATCAAAATTATGAACTAACATTTCATACATTTTTTGAATAGCTACATAAGTCTGGTCAAAATATATGATACCCATTTTCCCAAGAGAAAATCATTTTTATTGTAAATGTATATATTTCCATAGACAAAAGCCAATAAGGCACGGGTCAATTGAGTATTTACTATAGCATTTTCACATAATAGTTCTAACTACAATTTACAATTGAAAATAGCAATCAGTATTTATTAAAAGGTTTATACAAAAAAAAAAAATTATACATGTACATATACAGTTTTTTTTTATAACAATAACCCTAACATTGATAGTATTGTGGCAATTAGTTTTTTTAGACGTGGAAAGCTCTTATTGTGACAACTCGATAACGTATTGTAGTTGAATACAGCAGTTAATAAGTACAATCTGATTCTGAAAAAAATTATGTATGCACAATTAATATAATTTTTTAACATTGTTATGAATTGTGTGTATTATTTTATTATTTTATTAACTATTTGCATATCTACTATCATTATAATATATATTCATGTAAAGAGAGTGTTTTTAAGAGAAGTATTTTTAAATAATATGATGGCATTGAACCATTTGTAAATGCATTTCACCACAGTCAAAATCAGTGGTTAGTTCGGTTAAAATAATGTAATTATTTATTGTAACGCTTTTGATTAGCAGACGGTTATCGTAGGCATATATTTAAAATTTGCCTCTTACCATTGTAAAAGTATTAGTTTAAAATCGACAAACACAGACAATGAACTATTTGCATATTTACTACCATGATAATATGTAAGAGTGTGTTTTAAGAGAAATTCAACACTCATAATTCATGCAATTACAATTTTATCCTAGAATTAGGTACTGTTACATACATTTTGTGTTTTGATATAATCTGTACCACTCGAATTATAGGTACCTACAGAGTCGAATTAGAGTATTTTCTATTTAATAAAACAGTATAAATATTCAATTTCCTTTACTTACTCATACACAGTGTGTTTGTAGCATATAATAGGTCCAGCAGAAATGTCCGATGTGTAGGTACCCGATATCATTGGTCAAATCTTCACGCCAAAAGACAAAAGCCGACCTATAAATTATTATTTTGAACTAAATGATTTATATACAGAAGAAAATAATTAAGACGATATCTGATTTAATATATAAAAGAAATAGAAAGAGTCAAATAATAATATGTTTTCATAATATTTTGTATTTCCTGGATCATATCTAACACAAACTGTAAATAATCGATAATTGAATAAATAAATTGAATACAGTGTTTTAAAAGTTGGTGTTAATAATACACAGATAGGAACTACCTACCGAACACGAATATTAACAGAACCTAGAAAGTATTTGTATTTATTTTTTGCAAAAGCCTAACACTCTCATGACCAATTCTGTCATTATAGTAACAAAGTAACTTATTCAATACTTACTAAGTAAATCATTCATTATGAGTAATAATAACCGGTGGACAGCAAGAAACTACAAAACGATCAATATATATATATATATATATATATATATATATATATATATATATATATATATATATATATATATATATGACATGGTATAACGAACAAAAAACTAAAAAAAAAAAAATATATTACGCGTAAATTAGCGTAAAACGTATAATAAAACACGAATACACGATAAAAACTCGAGTAGTAGAGTGAATTATTAGTTTTTAATATATAATATACGACAAAAGTAATACGAATATACGATATTAAATTATTAATATATTATTTACTTTGTATAAAATATACACGGTCAAACGTAATGCGTTTAAATCATATAATATATTATTATATAGGATACTAACTATATAGGATTACAAACTAAATAGTAGTTTAAAACATTTTTATTAAGAAAACATAGCAAAAACGTACAAAACACGATAAAACTCGAGTAGTACACATATAATATAATAACAATACATAGTGGTACGAACAAAAAACTACAAAAACGCGTAAATTTTTTTCGCGTAAATTTGCGTAAACATATAATAAAACACGAATACACGATAGAAACTCGAGTAGTAGAGTGAATTATTAGTTTTTAATATATAATTATTACGACAAAAGTAGTAATATAAGACAAAAGCAACGTTATCACGATACACGGGGCCGCGTTATCAACAGACGACATAGAGTAGTGCGAATTGGCGGGAAACGATCACGGGGCACGTTTCTTTTTTCATTTTAGGAAAAATGAAAAATCGATCTTTTTTGGGCGCGCGAACGCGTAAAACGACATCCGGGGACGGGGACAGAATATTTCGAGTGAGAACGGAATTTTCGGAAAAGGGAAAAAGGAAAAAACGGCGTTTAAAAAATAGTAGTACATTGAGGTTATGTTCGTTTTTTCTTTTGGTTCACGTTTTATTATATAGGACTAGCTGCCGGTGAAACGCCTTTCGGGATCAAAAGTATAAACATGATAAATTTTATTTACACGGACACCGCCGAAAGCGTTAGGTTTAACTACTCGATTTAACGTATATGGGTTGTGTCTAGAAGTCGGCTCATTAGAGTGACGAAAATAGGAGCCGTTGTAAAACTACTATCAATTTTTTTTTTACCAGGACACTGCGAAAAGCGGGAGAGTCATTCCAAATGTTTGGCTCGAGGAGCTCCGCTTTATTATCAATTTTTTTTACCGGGACGCCGCGAAAAGCGTTACGTTTAACGTATATGGTTGGTGTCTAGAAGTCGGTTTATTAGAGTGAGGAAAATAGGAGCCGTTGTAAAACTACTATCGGTATCAAAAATGATACATTATCAATGTATTTACATTATATATACCAAGCGTTCGGCTCGAGGAGCTCCGCTCCTCGGCCAGGACACCGACGAAAGTAGGATACGGTTATTCTTTGAAAACACACATTTATACCATGAACGTATATAGGATAAATCTAGAGGTCGGTTATTAGAGTGATGTAAAGAGTAATTCTGGTCAGTCGGGACGGAAAAAAAACTATTTTGAGATATTTTTTATCTTTTTTATATTTTAATTATTGAGAACGCCGCCGTAAGTAGGATACAGTTTTTTTAACGTCTAGATCGAACGCGTGTAGGATAAGTCTAGAGGTTGGTGTATTGGAGTGACGTATAGAATAATTCTGGTCAGTCGGTTCGGAAACAAAAGCTATTTAGTTATTTATTCGGCCAAGACATCGTCGAAAGTAACATACAGGTTAGGTTTAACGTCTCGATTTCACGTATATGGGTTTGTCTAGAAGTTAATATTGAATATTGAAAACTTACCTATAAATACTAAATACCTAAAGGTCTTACACATCATAGCCAATGTATTTCGCCACTATCAAAAATGATTTATATTCTACATGGGTGGATAATTGTTATGAAAATTTCTACGACTAAACTTTAAGACACTAATACTGCAATAAGTTAGTGAACACAATTCCTGCAAAAAATTTTGTTTAAACATTATTATAGTTGAAAAAGATCAACTTTATATTTTTGTATGATAATAAAATAAAATGCAAAGGAATGTTCAAATAGAAAGTGTAAATAAAACAGTGTTTTAAAAATGATGAATGTGCCTAAATTAATAAAATTCTTTATTTTTACTCACCGTAAGAAAATTTGAGTGCTCCACAATAAACATAAATAAATAAATTTGTATAAATTGACTGTAATTACAGTACCAAACAGTAAATGCAAACAGATTTGATTAGATTTATTCATGTGAGTTGGATAAGGGCAATGGAAGTAACTATCAACTTAATTATTATTATATATTATTTTTATATAAAATCAAGCAAAGAATTGCAAGTTGAATCAAAATTATGAACTAACATGTTAACAATTTTTTGAACAGCTACTTAGGTCTGGTCAAAATATATTATACCCAATTTTGTTAAGAGGAAATCATTTTTATTGTAAATGTATTTTACCATAGACAAAAGCTGATAAGGTACGGGTCAATTGAGTATTTACTATAGCATTTTCACATAATAGTTCTAACTACAATTTACAATTAGTGTTTTCTAAAGAATCATAATTCAGGGCTCTGAAGTTATGCAATTAAAAATTCCAAAATATGCGCTATAAATGGCACGAAAAAATGAAAAATAAGTATTTAACTTGAAAAAATTTAACAAAATCTAAAAAAAAAAAATATGCACTAAAAATCTCTTTATATTTTGTATTTAACATAATAATTGTATGTAGTCGAGTAATGAATAATAATTGTTATGAAAATTTCTACAACTAAACCAAGCTTACTTAAAAAAAACTTTAAGACACTAATAATGCAATAAGTTAGTGAACTATTGTTTAAACATTATTATAGTTGAAAAAATATCAACTTTATATATTTTGATAATAAAATAAAATGAAACAAAAGGTTCATACAGAAAGTGTTAATAAAACAGTGTTTTAAAAATGAAGGTGAACGTATAATGAACATTTTTTTTACTAATAAATTACTATAGATTGAATCAAAATTGTGAACTAACATTTCATACATTTTTTGAATAGCTACATAAGTCTGGTCAAAATATATGATACCCATTTTCCCAAGAGAAAATCATTTTTATTGTAAATGTATATATTACCATAGACAAAAGCCAATAAGGCACGGGTCAATTGAGTATTTACTATAGCATTTTCACATAATAGTTCTAACTACAATTTACAATTGAAAATAGCAATCAGTATTTATTAAAAGGTTTATACAAAAAAAAAAAGTATACATTTACATATACGGTTTTTTTTATAACAATAACCCTAACATTGCTAGTATTGTGGAAATTAGTTTTTTTTAGACGTGGAATGCTCTTATTGTGACTACTCGATAACGTATTGTAGTTGAATACAGCAGTTAATAAGTACAATCAGATTCTGAAAAAATAAAGTATGTATGTACAATTAATATAATTTTTTAACGTTTTGTGGGTATAATTTTTGTAAGGGGACCATAGTATTAATGAGTTGAAATCACAACAAACAGGTACCTATAATAATGAAACGCTTTAAGTTAAACGAAGGGAATAAAAGGTATTTAAATATCATAGATGTGATAGAGTCATTGTGTGTGGAAATGTGAAATAAAAAAATTCTGTATGTTATTGCATCATAACTACTGCTATTATTAAAACAATAATTATAATATGTTCGACATTAGTTACGAATTCGCATGAAAGCGAATTCGCATCCAGAGAGAACCACGTGGAGGTTGTCGAACCTTCTCTCCGCCCCCCATTTCCAATATACGGAAGTAGATTGGAACCATATGTGTCCATTTAGCCCTTCTCCAATCAGTAATATTCCATGAGACAATCAAAATAATATGTATGTATGTATGTAAGTATAGAGATAATCTAGTGGGCGGTGTAAAACTATTATCGTTTAGATAATAAGAAACGGTTAAGATAATAAAAAAATAATTGTGTGTATTAGTTTTATAAGGGGACCGTAGTATTTATTAAAGAGTTAAAATCACATTAAACTGGTACGTATAATAATGAAACGCTTTAAGATAAACGAATGGAAAAAAAGGTATTTAAATTTAAAATATTATAAATGTGATACAGTCATTGTGTGTGGAAATGTAAAATAAAAATTTCATTGGACGTACAGTGGCTAAGTCTAGAGGTCGGTATGATGAAAGATGTATAGAGCTCTCGATGTATAATATTAGATAAATTTCACAGCCAATGTATTTCACCAAAGTCAAAATTGGTTGATATCATCTACATGGGTAGATAATTGTTATGAAAATGTATTTTTTTTAAAGCTACCTTTTTTTTTCTTTTTTTTAGCGTTAATAACATATATTATGGGTATTATTATATTTTAGGTATTTTTTTATAATCATTTGACAAAAGTATTATATACATATATATTTTATGAAAGCAACACCAGGGACATTTTAATCAGGTAGAATTGTATTTCAGACTATTTTGTAGAGCGGACTAACACCGTGGGTCCCGTCTTTCCATCAAGGAAGACTAACACCGTGGGTCCCGTCTTTCCATCAAGGAAGACTAACGCCGTGCGCCCCGCTGACATTGGTCAGCTAGCTAAATGGGTCCCGTCTTTCGACTAACGCCATAACACATCGGGTCCCGTCAACGCGTCTACGCCATAGACTGATTTAAAAGAAAGGGCTAAATTCACATATCATACCACCAGGAAGCCTAAAGCACTTCTCGGTATACGACGTTCTTGGTGACGAACCTGCCTTTGTCGTCTGCACACAGGCCAACTTTGATGGAACCCGAGTTTCTGACTCGTGAAAAAGCCACGTACAGCTGACCGTGTGTGAATACCGGACACGGTAGCAACAAACCGACTCGATCAAACGTTTGGCCCTGGGACTTGTTGATCGTCATGGCGAACGATAACCGCACGGGAAATTGAACGCGCCGCATGACAAAAGGTAGATCGTCTTCCTCGCTGGACGTGAGCGGTATGGCCGGAACGATTACCTCGTCTTGCGCATCGCCTGTACCAGACAACAACCTCGCTTTGAAGTTGTGTCGCCGCAACTGGGTGACCACCAACCTCGTACCGTTACAGAGTCGCCTCTTGGGATCGAGGTTCCGGAGTAACATTACGACGGCGCCGACTTTTAAGACCAATTTGTACGGTGGAAGACCGTCCGGTTCCAGACTGTTGAGAAACTCTGTCGGATAATTGGCCACTTCGTCAGGATCGTCGACCACCACGGTATCAATGGCGGTGTAGACCCTGGCGTCACCTACGACCCGCGCGTTCAGCACGTCGCGATTGACCTGTCTGCAATGTTCGTTCCTAGGACAAAGAATGATTCTCCGAGCAAAGTCGTCGACGTTAGCCAACGACATTCGCCGCGGATAAACGAAATTCACCAGATCCGGTACGTTACAAACCATTCCCGGAGGAATGGATACGGTGTCCGGAACACCGTCGACCTGTGGCAGTTCGCCGTTACCGAGTTTGTGTAGCCAGCGGCAAAGTCCGCGTCGCCGTCGGCCCGCATGTTTCGCGTGAGACTGAATCGCTCCATGAGCCGCCACGTACGGGTGTACTTGATCGACGATCTGACAACGTCGCTTCTCGTTCCTCGGCGGACGACCGGCAATATCTGCCGGAAATCGCCTGCGAACAAAAAGGGTTTACCGCCGAACGGTAAGTCCGATCCCATAACGTCTCGTAGCAACCGATCGACTACGGAGAGTTGCATTCCCGGCGACATTGGCGCTTCGTCCCAGACTATGAGTGCCGCGTCCCGTATTCTCTGCGCGCGGTTAGACTGCATGGTGATGGACGACGCCGAATCGTCGGTCAGCGTCCCGAACGGCAATCCGAAAGTCGAGTGCACCGTCATTCCGCCGTCCATGAGCATCGCCGCGATTCCTGTAAAAGCCACGGACAACACCGACATACCTCTGTTGCGAAGAGACCATATCAGACAACCGTACAGAGTCGTTTTTCCCGTCCCACCGGGTCCGTCTACGTAGAACAGTTTCGCGACGTCCCGGCGGTCTTCGACGGCCGACATTACGCGATCGAACACCGTTCGCTGTTCTCCGTTGAGCGAGTCCAACTGTCGAACCCAACGTACTGCAGCGTCCACACCGTCGAACACGCCTCGGTCCGGTTCGGCTTCGAGCAGCGTGACGTCCGGCAGCGGCAGGCCGAAGTCGGTTAACGTTTTTCCGCGAGCCTGTAATAGGTCTCCGATGGCGTCCAGACACGCCGCCCGGGCGCGATCAGCGTCTCGGAAACGTTCGACGAAATCTCTCATCAGGTTCGCCTCGTTCGTTTCGTACAACGTTAGCGGATCTGCGGGCTGACAAAAAGACAATATCGTTACGAAAAGATATCGTACCTGTCGCGGAGTGTCCTGAGTAGCCGATTCGGCCAGGCAATCGAGCCACACTCGGTCGTTTTCCAGGAGTCCGAGCGCAACGGCCGCGGCCGCGTAACTCTGATACACGACACCGTCGACCGTTCTTACGTCTCGGAAGGACTGTGGGCCTTTCCGGTGCAAAAGGAGCAACCGCAGGTGAAATCGATCGCGGTCCAAAGGGTTGACGACATACATCCGAGACAACGTTTCGTTGGGGAGAACCCTCAGTCGCCGTCTCCACTGTCTGGCCTGCGCATTCCAAGTGTAGTGCGTGGGTATTTCGTGGTACAGGTACTGTCGGGCGTTCTCGTCTACTCGGTTCAGCTCGAAGAAACCGGTGAGTTTAGTGCGACCGAGAGCTGCGTTCCGCACACGCTCTTCCAACTGGCCCGGTGCAAAGTACACGTCGTGACGACCTTCCAGATGAACCGGAAGTCTAATGACCGTGTGACTCCGTTTGTGCATTTCGTACGAAAACAGCCGCCAAACTCCTTCCGGTGGACTGACGTAACGCGAATTCAGGAAACTGATAATAATAGTAATAGAATTACAAAAGCGTATGTTATTTTAATTATTATTAATGTAGTATATTATAATTACCCTTGTATTTCGTTCGCGTCCCACACCGCCAATGTGGCCGCGTCGTGGCCTTTGTACACGTACTTGTACAAATACATTACGCTCTTCACCGTAGAGCACACCTCGACGTTAATGTGCGCGTCGTATTTGGCCAACAGGTACGGATTGTGCGGCACGACAAACTCGTTACCGACTTCGTGATTTCTGACGTTCACCGTGCGACCGTTGTCGGGTCTCAGGTACGTTGGATAACCGCCATCCGATCTGAACAGAGTCTCTTCGCTGTACTCTTTCGGAAACTTCTTGGAACAACTGCCGTCCACCATACACGGGCTGTTCGGGTTCAATGGTCCGCACGGGCCGTGAATCATGTGTGACGATACGGCCGTGTGTAACCGCCTCTCGGTCACAGGGTCTGGTAAATAGGCACAAACGACGTTGTCGATGTCGTCCGCGGTTTGAAACTTACAGTCTTCGCGTAAGACGATCACTATGTGCGCGTGCGGCAGACCGCGTTTCTGAAACTCAACGGTATAAACATACGCGTCTACATTACCGAATATCCTGTTCTTCGTTATGTCCCGCATGAGCCTCCGCGAGTTTAGCGTGAAACACCCTGGCCACCAGATCGGGTCGGTCGTTCGCCGTCGACCCGTGAGCGAGGTTTTGTTGGATTTCCGGCCACCTGGGATTGCACGTAAACGTTATAAACAGGTCGGGCTTACCGTACTTACGCACTATAGTCATCGCGTCGTGATAACACTGTTTCATGTAACGGGGACTGCCCACAAACGTGGACGGCAAAATAACTCTACGACCGGCGGCCTCGAGCTCCGGCGCGTTCAAATCGTGCTGTTGGTTAACGTGGTCCATAAGACCTTGATACGCGTCCGCGAACAGCTGGGCCTGGTTGTTGTCCACGTACCGCAAGTTATTCGCCTCCATACGAACGTACTGGTCGCACACGTATTGCTGAAACAGAAAACCACCGCCGTGTAAAAGACTAAATTCTGGGTGTCTAATATCGTTGTTTCCACGATATCTAATTGCTATACGGTAACACGCGAACTCTCGGATACTGTTCCGCGTGCGCACTTGGTTTCGACGGACGCCCTCTTGCTGCAAGTGGAATGTCCAACCTATCTCTCCGTATGGGAAAAACAGCGGGTACAACATTGGGTCCGCGTGGCACGATCCGGACGGTATGTTTTGCCTTTGATAACCCGGTCGATTCGGATTCGTGTCGTAGATAACCAGATCGACGTTTCTTGGCGGTCGACCGTCATCACCGACAAACACCACTGCTACTTCGTTTGCTGCCGGTGCGTTATACCTACGCCGGTCTCTGCTTGGATCGCTGACGAAATGCATGGCCACTCTTCTTGGTTCCCTCTCAGGGTCGGCTGCGGCGGATTCTCGTTCCGCCGTCCACACCTGACGCATGTTACTACAACGTAATAACAACAATGCACTCATGTTATATATTTTGTTTAGTATTTAATATTTATTGTGTATAATTACCGAAAAGCCTGTGCGTAAGGATTGATTTCACGTAACATGGCGTCCAGTGAGGCCATCAAGTTTTCCGACACTCTGTGCTGATTCGTCTGTTGTTCCATTCGAATACGGTTCGCCGTCTCCGATTCGACGAAATACAGTTCACAGTATTTCGGCTGCCTGTCATCGTTTCCGACAACATCGTTGGTGATCCTGTGATACACCTGTCCGTGTACGGAGAACACCCTTGGACCCGCGCCGGTCAACCGTCGTTGGTTTAGATCGGTGGAAAACGCAGCGAACGCCAGAGAATTGTTGTACCGACGGAATTCGTTCCGGAAATTCCTGCCATCCTGTGAATCATCTATCAACAAACCCATTAATAACTCTGGTGCAGGTTGCAAAACGCGATTACCGGTAACGGTCATTAAACCGTTATTACAACACGTAGCGAAGTGTCTGTCTCTAGCGATGGTGCGCTCACACATGAAGTGACGCGCGCTGCAGTGCGAGCATACATGATCCAACGCGCCTACATCGTATCGTCGTGGTAACTCGTGTTGCACGCCAGCTGGTCGATCTACAATCAACACCTCACGTGCTGCAGGCGGACCGTCAATATCGAACTATAATTTAATTTAATTACAAATCATATTTAAATAAGCTTTTTTTTTTATTTTTCATGTGTTTTAGTTTTCACGTCAACTGACCTCATCGTCCACTTCTGACAATACTTCTATCATGTCCCCATCTATTTCACCCTAAACAATAAATAGAAATCATGATTTCTATAGTTGTTTGAAGTTTTAATAAAAATTGCGGTTAGTTTAGATATCCCATGAAAAAGTTTAAAAAAAAAAAAAATGAAATATTGTAATTCAAAGTCACTTATTTATAGGCACAAATTTAAAATTGCCCTTTCACATTGGAAAAATTGAATAAAACTATGTTTTTTTTTTATTACAAATATACCATAAACTCAGATATGGTTGCGGTTTTATAGATGAAGAGATAATATTGAAATGTGCCAAAAAAAATTAAAAGAAATAAAACAAAGCCTGGTATATTTTGTATATTTTACATCCAGATCCAGATTCTGTATCATATTGTATCTGAAAACCTGTATGAAAATTGTAAAACCAATATAGATGGTAGCCTTATACCCTTTAGTGTTAGAAAAATAGCGTATAATGTTATTTTTATTTATTATTGTTAGGTGTAACAATTAGGTACCTATGCAATCGGTGTTTGGGACAGAATTCATGTACCTACATAAAGTATAGGAAACAAAATTTGGGAAAAAATTTTTTGTACATGTATGTACAGTGAAATAAAAATACAGTGTTAAAATGTTTACTTGTTTTTTGTCTATATGGACATCAAAAAATGTGAACAATTTGATAATGTAAAAAGACTTAATAATACTTTATTACATTTTATGCTTTATAAGCGGCATGATAGAAAATACTTAGTTTGTTTCAAATTTTAAATAGGTACCTTGTAACATTCGAAATTGCAAGTATATAATAATATATAAAGGTACCTAGATAGTATAACATAGGCAAGTAATGAATTATCGGAAAAAAACATAAATCTATAATTGCTAAGCAATTAAAAAAGAGAGTAATTATGTAAACAACATAAATACACAGATAAACCCAACAGTGTCTGGAACATTGTAAAAAAAAAAAAGAATTTGAAATTGTAATTTTAAAATACAATGAAGTACCAATACGATATATAAATAACGTCATTTTTGAAATACCTATTGAGTTAAAATGAAAATAAGAGTATCTATATAATAATAAAACAATGTAAATATTGACTTTTACATCAGTTACCTTAACACAGTGTGTATATATTTTAAGTTCAGCAAAAATGTTTAGGTATAACCGTTAATAATAAATAATAAATGTTTATAAGTAGGTACCCAAAATCATCGATAAATGTTTCACACCAAAAGACAAACCTAACCAAAAGACAAAAGGTGATCAAATACTTACTTAAAAATTATTAATCCAAACTGAAAGGTTTATACAGAAGAAAATAAAAAATTGACTTAAAGTTTCCCATTAAAAATATAGCTGATAGGAAATCTACCAAGATAAAAATGCTATCTGATTCCAGAGGAAAAATATAAATCTGTTAAACCATAAAAGGAACAGAAAGTGTAAAATAAAACAATTTTTTCATAATATGTAATTTTTTAAAGAGATTATTTGTATGTTTTCGGGATCATCTTTAGCAAATCTGTAAATAATCGATAATTTAATAATTAATTATTACATTTTTTTCAATGTACTTCAATTTTAATAATTCAATTTTAAATAATTTGAGAATATTGTGTTAATACATTAAAATTGGTAAAAAATTAATTGCAGGATGAAACTACAAAATGATCAAATACACATAGGTGCCTATTTTATATTGAGTACTGTAGAAATTAAAATTAAAAAAACTGACATTTGTAAAGCGTACTTGTATAAAAAAAATATTTTTACACCGTTAAACATAACGTGTTCAGACAATATAAATACACAGATAAACCCAACAGTGTCTGGAACATTGTAAAAAAAAAAAAATTGTATGTTTGTGTCTAGATTTGACATTTTAAAATACAATGAAGTACCAATACAATCGGTATAATATGAAATAGGTACTTATACTTTAGTACTTGACGTTCTTTTTGTTCTGTATACCAAGTGGCACGAATAAAAAAAATTCAAATATATATACTTAGTTTGTTTCAAAACTTAAATACCCTGTGACATTTGAAATTGGATTAAAAACCTAACAATACCTACAGTGCTATCATTATGCATGATATATATTATGTATTGTGTAATCAATATTATTATCATAATAATATGGTTTGCATTCTAAAAAAAAATATATATATATAAAGAGTATAAAAAAAACCTGTAATTTTGTGATTAAATTAAACACATTTATTTATAAGTACTTCTTAGACACAAAATTTAAAAATGCAATTTAATACTTTTGTTATTATCAATAAAATATACACTGAGATATAGATAAAGTATAGATTTTGTTATTTTGTTTTAATAAATGCTGTTTTAATAAATACTGTAAGCCTGGTTTATTGTGTACATTTTATATAAAAATCACAGTAAAACGGTTAATATAATCGATGAAGTGTGAATAAAAGATACAACTTTAAGTCTGATCCATAATGATCTAAATTGGAGTGTTGAATATGAATGCAAAAGCATATCACAGTAGTAAACAAATTAAATTTTATGAATTTTATGAAAATGAATAAAACCGTGTTATTTTTTTACTATAATATATAATATTTATATATATATACCTAGATAGTATAACATAGGCAAGTAATGAATTATCTCAAATTGCTAAGCAATTAAAAAAGAGAGTAATTATGTAAACGATATAAATACACAGATAAAACCAATAGTGTATGAAACACTGTAAAAAAAAAAAGAAATGTATGTTTATGTTTAGATTTGAAATTTTAAAATATAATGTAGTACCAATACAATCGATTGAATATGAAATAGGTACTTATACTCAAGTACTTGACATTTTAATTTTTCTGTATGCCAAGCGGCACGATAAAAAAAAATTCAAATATATATACTTAGTTTGTTTCAAAATTTAAATACCCTGTGACATTTGAAATTGGATTAAAAACCTAACAATACCTACAGTGCTATCATTATGCATGATATATGTATTGTGTAATCAATATTATCACAATGTGGTGTGCATTCTAAAAAAATAAAATATATATATATATATATATATATATATGAACCTAAACATTTGTAATAATAATAAAACTTTATAAAACCGTGACTGAATTGACAACATGCTGGAGATAAATATTTTGTACCATAAATTACCTGGGGTGGGACATCTGCCAATCGAACGTCTACGACCTCGATGTCATCGTCGTTGACATCTGCCACCTCCTCAGCAACAACTCGAGGCTCCTCAGTTGGCATTACCAAGTCCTCAAATCCTATTTCGACGACTTCCATTTCCACATCGTCCACATTCACTTCTTCTTCGATGACCTCCGGAAGTTCTACGACTATGTCGTTCTGGGGGCATCAATAGCTGGCTGAAAATTGAATTAAAATAAAGATTTAATTACCGACGGCTTCGAAAATTGTATATTATAAACAAAACGAAATAATGCACATAAAAGTATGATATTAATTGATAAAAATATTTACAGTGAAAATATTGCAGAAAACAATAATAAGAAAAAATATACACAATGTAATGAATTAAATTTGTGAATTTACAATTCCTATCGTCGGGACCGCATGACGACTTAAACGATGCCTGTTGGCCGTAACTGAAAAATCGGCATCCGCGAAATGTCGAGAGCATAATGCCGAGGTGGGTCGTACGGATTCACGGAGAACGCCATATGTCTCCACGTACCTCAGCCAAAGTTCATGACGCTCGGGGTTCGCACGTGGAAATCTGAAAAATACCGTATCATACGAAATGTACAAAAAAGAGTTTTGATCGCGCGATTACTGTTGACATACCGGTGTACCGAGTATCCACCGTCGACCCGTCTACAAATCACACAAAGTTTGGGCATTATTTCAACAGAAAATCAAAAAATAAAAACGCAAGAAAAGCGATCAGTACCGAAGCGATCTGACCATTAACCTACAAGACCCGTATCTACGAAATTACGTGTAAAAACAGCAGATAAATAAATCACCGTCTGAAGTTCTGAACTTTGAGCCATAGAGCTCAGCGCGTTAAACAGAAATAATAGGCACGTCTTGCTATTTAAAATCAACAGTGCAGACACGTTTATGGGAGGAATCGGACGTACACGTTTTTTAACTTTTAATTTCAATTTACATTATAAATTTGAATTACTTAATAGTTTAGTAAGATAAAATTATTAAATTTCATTATACTTTACGCGTTTCATTGTTTTTATACTCGGGCTCTGACGACGATAAAATTCATTATTTTCAAAGTGAATAACAATATTGTGTGGCAACACTGGCGACCAGACATTTAGACCAAAGAAACATCTTCTAACGAATAAAATTCAATTTTTTTTTGGTTATAAGTGTTCATAAGCGCGTGTCCGCCCGTGTGCGTGAGTATAATTTTTAATTTTTGTTAATTATATAAGATTTTTACCATTTATTTTGCACGTAATTCATTTATATTTTTTGTTTTCTTTCAGATAATGAACACATTCAACAATTGTAATATTACTAATTTGTATGGGGGTGGACAACACCCCCATACAAATTCGTCGCGAAGGCGACAGAGAAGTAAGTAAATCGACTGAATTTTTTTATCCACACGATATTACACAACTGCGTAATAAGGTGTATCTAATCTTTTGTGAATTCACTTTTTCCAGAATGTTTCAATTGCGGTAAGTGGGGGCACGTCGCCCGCCACTGCCCCCGTAAGTTTCAATGTTTTTTCATCTTTAAGCATTATTATTATTTTAAAACATATATATATATATATATACTTTTATTTAATCCAACCAGAAAAAAAACGTAAAAGTCAGGCGCCGCCACCACCACCACCACCACCACCACCACCACCAACACCTCCACAAAAAAAAAATTGTGAGGACGACACACTAATAAGTATGTACAAAATGTAATATATAATTATTTTAACTACCACAGAGACTGTTCTAACTTTTAAGTATTTATACCCATTTATTTTTTTGTTTCAGCGGATTTCAAGAGAAAATAGATTTGTAAGTAGTGAGTAATGATAATCAATTTCAATTTTCTAATGCATACATTTATAAATTTTTTACAGATGAATCGTTAAGTTTTTTTTTTTTTTTTTAAATAAACATAAATTAAAATAAATATAATTTGTTTTTATTTCGTTCAACAAAAAAATAATATAATCATTTTATTTCTCCTTACATCCTAAATATGTCTAATAGAATTGAATTTGTTCATTAACATTATATACTTTAAAAAATAAAATCAAATGAAGGCTGTAGTAATTGCTGGTCGGATTGTAGTAGTTAAAAGGTTTACTGACTATGTGTGAAAATTGTTGAAAAGGCGAATAGGTAATTTATTGAAGGTAATCTGATGTAGGCAGCTATGGACGGTAAGTGTATAATAATAAAGAACCATCAATCTGGAAAAAGTGGTCGGTGTTCCATAAGAAAACTTTAACCATATAACTTTTTAACTTTTAAAATATCATAAAAGAAAAACAACTATTTTGTATAACATATAGTTGAATAATATTAATACTATCAAAAGACATAATATGTATGAACACAAACCGAGAGGAAATTATTTTATATATTGAGATTAAAGTATCCAAATCAAAAGTAAGTAGGTATTGTTTATGACACACAATATTAAATATTTCAAATGCATTTCACTTTTTAAACATATTCAATTTTTTTGTAACATCATTTTTTAATTTAATATTATGAAAATATTTAAAAGAAAGAAAGGGAATTATCCTGAAGTCAAACGACAATAATAATGTATCTAGAAACACTGGTGAAATGAGAGTATATCAACACTAACTATTATGAGTGAATAAATGTTAATATATGACTGGTATTTTTTATGGCATTGAACCATTTGTGTAAAAGTATTTCACCACAGTCAAAATCAGTGGTCAGTTCGGTTAAAATACGGAATAATTATTTATTATAACGCTTTGATTGGCCGACGGTTATAGTAGGTGTATATTTGAAATTTGTCTCTTACCATTGTAAAAGTATTTTGATTAGTTTAAAATCGACAAACACGGATAATTAACTATTTGCATATCTACTATCATTATAATATATATTCATGTAAAGAGAGTGTTTTTAAGAGAATTTCAACAGTCATAATTCATGCAAATACAATTGTACAATTATGAATTTTTTTTATAAAAAATAATGCATAAAAGTATCCAATTGTAATAGTAAGTAGGTATTACACATAATATTGCAAATGTATTTAACTTTTTAAACATATCTTTCTATTTTTTTTATGTAACATCATTTTTGTAATTCTATTTTATGTGAAAATAGAAAAAAGGAATGGGTATTATACTGAAGTCAAACAATAAGTATCTAGAAATGTTGGAGAAATGAGAGTATTTCAACACTATTATGTGTACATAATAAATGTGATAATATATGACTGGTATTTTTAAATAATATGATGGCATTGAACCATTTGTAAATGCATTTCACCACAGTCAAAATCAGTGGTTAGTTTGGTTAAAATAATGTAATTATTTATTGTAACGCTTTTGATTAGCAGACGGTTATAGTAGGCATATATTTAAAATTTGCCTCTTACCATTGTAAAAGTATTAGTTTAAAATCGACAAACACAGACAATTAACTATTTGCATATTTACTATCATTAAAATATATATTCATTTGTTTTTAATAGAATTTCAACAGTCATAATACATGCAAATACAATTGTACAATTAGGGGTACTGTCACATAAATTTCGTAGTATGGAAAATGTTTTGAAAATAGAAAGTGTCAAATAATAATACAATAATTTCATAATATAATTGTATTTGTAATTTTTTTATAGTATTTTCTGGATCAAAAGTGTAATAATCGAAT
Organism: Therioaphis trifolii; assembly: GCA_027580255.1. Taxonomy (NCBI): domain Eukaryota; kingdom Metazoa; phylum Arthropoda; class Insecta; order Hemiptera; family Aphididae; genus Therioaphis; species Therioaphis trifolii. The sequence goes on from JALBXZ010000312.1 coordinate 22,333, forward strand.
ATTTTTAATATAATAAATTGTAAAAGTCAATAATCCGTGAACACGGTGTTAATACATAGGTAGGAACTACCTATCTACCGAAATCAGTTGAACAAATATCAATAGAACATAGAATATCTGTTTTATTAAGAAAGAATTTGTATTTATTTTTTGCACCAGCCTAGTACTTTCAAAGTACATTTCAGTTTTCAGTACTTACCTAAATCATTTATTATCATGAATATGATAACCGGTGGGCAGCATGAAACTACATATATTAATACAAATGAGTACCTATTATTTCTCGAGTACTCTAGAGGTACAAAAAATCACAAAACACTTATATGAGTACACTTTGTATAAAAGACGTACACGGTAAATCATATAATATATTATTATATAGGATACTAACTATATAGGATTACAAACTAAATAGTAGTTTAAAACATTTTTATTAAGAAAACAACGTACAAAACACGATAAAACTCGAGTAGTACACATATAATATAATAACAATATATATAATAACAATATAGTGGTACGAACAAAAAACTACAAAAACGCGTAAATTTTTTCGCGTAAATTTGCGTAAACATATAATAAAACACGAATACACGATAAAAACTCGAGTAGTAGAGTGAATTATTAGTTTTTAATATATAATTATTACGACAAAAGTAATACGAATATACGATATAAGACAAAAGCACGGAGAATAACAGATAACACGGGGCCGCGTTATCAATAAAAGACAGAGAGTAGTGCGAATGGGCGGGAAACGATCATGGGGCAATTTCTTTTTTAAAAGGAAAAATGAAAAATCGACCTTTTTTGGGCGCGCGAACGCGTAAAACGACGTCCGGAGACGGGGACAGAATATTTTAAAAAAGAACGGAATTTTATAGTATGAGAAAAAGGAAAAAACGGCGTTTATAAAATAGTGGTAGATTGAGGTTAGGTTCGTTTTTTCTTTTCGTTCACGTTTTATTATATAAGACTAGCTGCCGGTGAAACGCCTTTCGGGATCAAAAGTATAAACATGATAAATTTTATTTACACGGACACCGCCGAAAGCGTTAGGTTTAACTACTCGATTTAACGTATATGGGTTGTGTCTAGAAGTCGGCTCATTAGAGTGACGAAAATAGGAGCCGTTGTAAAACTACTATCAATTTTTTTTTACCAGGACACTGCGAAAAGCGGGAGAGTCATTCCAAATGTTTGGCTCGAGGAGCTCCGCTTTATTATCAATTTTTTTTTACCGGGACGCCGCGAAAAGCGTTAGGTTTAACGTATATGGGTTGTGTCTAGAAGTCGGTTTATTAGAGTGAGGAAAATAGGAGCCGTTGTAAAACTACTATCGGTATCAAAAATGATACATTATCAATGTATTTACATTATATATACCAAGCGTTCGGCTCGAGGAGCTCCGCTCCTCGGCCAGGACACCGACGAAAGTAGGATACGGTTTTTCTTTGAAAACACACATTTATACAATGAACGTATAGAGGATAAATCTAGAGGTCGGTTATTAGAGTGATGTAAAGAGTAATTCTGGTCAGTCGGGACGGAAAAAAAACTATTTTGAGATATTTTTTATCTTTTTTATATTTAGTTATTGAGAACGCCGGCGTAAGTAGGATACAGTTTTTTTAACGTATAGATTGCTGTGTGATACGCCTATCGGGATCAACAGAATAAACATGATAAATTTTATTTAACGGACACCGCCGAAAGCGTTAGGTTTAACTACTCGATTTAACGTATATGGGTTGTGTCTAGAAGTCGGCTCATTAGAGTGACAAAAAAAGGAGCCGTTGTAAAACTACAATCAATTTTTTTTTTTACCAGGGCACTGCGAAAAGCGGGAGAGTCATTCCAAATGTTTGGCTCGAGGCGCTCCGCTTTATTATCAATTTTTTTTACCGGGACGCCGCGAAAAGCGTTAGGTTTAACGTATATGGGTTGTGTCTAGAAGTCGGTTTATTAGAGTGAGGAAAATAGGAGCCGTTGTAAAACTACTATCGGTATCAAAAATGATACACTATCAATGTATTTACATTATAAATACCAAGCGTTCGGCTCGAGGAGCTCCGCTCCTCGGCCAGGACACCGACGAAAGTAGGATACAGTTTTTCTTTGAAAACACACATTTATACAATGAACGTATAGAGAATAAATCTAGAGGTCGGTTATTAGAGTGATGTAAAGAGTAATTCTGGTCAGTGGGGACGGAAAAAAAATCAAATGAAGGCTGTAGTAATTGCTGGTCGGATTGTAGTAGTTAAAAGGTTTACTGACTATGTGTGAAAATTGTTGAAAAGGCGAATAGGTAATGTATTGAAGGTAATCTGATGTAGGCAGCTATGGACGGTAAGTGTATATAATAATAAAGAACCAACAATCTGGGAAAAGTGGTCGGTGTTCCATAAGAAAACTTTAACAATATAACTTTTTAACTTTTAAAATATCGTAAAAGAAAAACCACTATTTTGTATAACATATAGTTGAATAATATTAATACTATCAAAAGACATAATATGTATGAACACAAACCGAGAGGAAATTATTTTATATACTGAGATTAAAGTATCCAATTCAAAAGTAAGTAGGTATTGTTTATGACACACAATATTAAATATTTCAAATGCATTTCACTTTTTAAACATATTCAATTTTTTTGTAACATCATTTTTTAATTTAATATTATGAAAATATTTAGAAGAAAGAAAGGGAATTATCCTGAAGTCAAACGATAAATAATAATGTATCTAGAAACACTGGTGAATGAGAGTATATCAACACTAACTATTATGAGTGCATAAATATTAATATATGACTGGTATTTTTTATGGCATTGAACCATTTGTGTAAAAGTATTTCACCACAGTCACAATCAGTGGTCAGTTCGGTTAAAATACGGAATAATTATTTATTATAACGCTTTGATTCGCCAACGGTTATAGTAGGTGTATATTTGAAATTTGTCTCTTACCATTGTAAAAGTATTTGTTTTAGTTTAAAATCGACAAACACGGATAATTAACTATTTGCATATCTACTATCATTCTATAATATAATATATTCATGTAAAGAGAGTGTTTTTAAGAGAATTTCAACAGTCATAATTCATGCAAATACAATTGTACAATTATGAATTTTTTTTTTGTATAAAATAATGCATAAAAGTATCCAATTTAATAGTAAGTAGGTATTATTTATGACACATAATATTGCAAATGTATTTAACTTTTTAAACATATCTTTCTATTTTTTTTATGTAACATCATTTTTGTAATTCTATTTTATGTGAAAATAGAAAAAAGGAATGGGTATTATACTGAAGTCAAACAATAAGTATCTAGAAATGTTGGAGAAATGAGAGTATTTCAACACTATTATGTGTGTACATAAATGTGATAATATATGACTGGTATTTTTAAATAATATGATGGCATTGAACCATTTGTAAATGCATTTCACCACAGTCAAAATCAGTGGTTAGTTGGGTTAAAATAATGTAATTATTTATTGTAACGCTTTTGATTAGCAGACGGTTATAGTAGGCATATATTTAAAATTTGCCTCTAACCATTGTAAAAGTATTAAGAGAATTTCAACAGTCATAATACATGCAAATACAATTGTACAATTAGGGGTACTGTCACATAAATTTCGTAGTATGGAAAATGTTTTGAAAATAGAAAGTGTCAAATAATACAATATAATTTCATAATATAATTATGTGACAGTATTTGTAATTTTTTTATAGTATTTTCTGGATCAAAAGTGTAATAATCGATAATCGAATATAATAAATTGTAAAAGTCAATAATCCGTGAACACGGTGTTAATACCTATCTATAATAACTACCTATCTACCGAAATCAGTTCAACAAATATCAATAGAACATGGAATATCTGTTTTATTAAGAAAGTATTTGTATTTAGTACTTTCAAGACCGATTCTGTCAAAGTACATTTCAGTTTTCAGTCAGACGATCAGTACTTACCTAAATTTATGTATTGTCATGAATATGATAACCGGTGGGCAGCATGAAACTACATATATTAATACAAATGAGTACCTATTATTTCTCGAGTACTCTAGAGGTACAAAAAATCACAAAACACTTATATGAGTACACTTTGTATAAAAGACGTACACGGTCAAACGTAATGCGTTTAAATCATATAATATATTATTATATAGGATACTAACTATATAGGATTACAAACTAAATAGTAGTTTAAAACATTTTTATTAAGAAAACAACGTACAAAACACGATAAAACTCGAGTAGTACACATATAATATAATAACAATATATATAATAACAATATAGTGGTACGAACAAAAAACTACAAAAACGCGTAAATTTTTTCGCGTAAATTTGCGTAAACATATAATAAAACACGAATACACGATAAAAACTCGAGTAATAGAGTGAATTATTAGTTTTTAATATATAATTATTACGACAAAAGTAATACGAATATATACGATATAAGACAAAAGCACGGAGAATAACAGATAACACGGGGCCGCGTTATCAATAAAAGACAGAGAGTAGTGCGAATTGGCGGGAAACGATCATGGGGGAAATTTCTTTTTCAAAAGTAAAAATGAAAAATCGACCTTTTTTGGGCGCGCGAACGCGTAAAACGACGTCCGGCAAAGGAGACAGAATATTTTAAAAGAGAACGGAATTTTCAAGTATGAGAAAAAGGAAAAAACGGCGTTTAAAAATAGAAGTAAAATTGAGGTTATGTTTCTTTTTCTTTTTCGTTCACGTTTTATATTATAAGACTAGCTGCCGGTGAAACGCCTTTCGGGATCAAAAGTATAAACATAGCTCTAGCTGCCGGTGAAATACAGGTGAATTATAGAGTCTTTTGATTGTGAAGTATTTAAATGCGAAATTTGTTAAAAAAACCAAGTTTCTATGGAGAAATTAAAAATAAAATTGCATACGATAATGTAAGAAAAACACTTGGTTTATGAGTTACTGGTGGTGGCAGATAGACTGAGGTGCTATTATGTCTTACACATCATGACGCCGCGAAAAGCGTTAGGTCTAACGTATATGGGTTGTGTCTAGAAGTCGGTTTATTAGAGTGAGGAAAATAGGAGCCGTTGTAAAACTACTATCGGTATCAAAAATGATACATTATCAATGTATTTACATTATATATACCAAGCGTTCGGCTCGAGGAGCTCCGCTCCTCGGCCAGGACACCGACGAAAGTAGGATACGGTTTTTCTTTGAAAACACACATTTATACAATGAACGTATAGAGGATAAATCTATAGGTCGGTTATTAGAGTGATGTAAAGAGTAATACTGGTCAGTCGGGACGGAAAAAAAACTATTTTGAGGTTTTTTTATCTTTATTATATTTTAGTTATTGAGAACGCCGCCGTAAGTAGGATACAGTTTTTTTAACGTCTAGATTGCTGGTGTGAAACGCCTTTCGGGATCAAAAGTATAAACATGATAAATTTTATTTACACGGACACCGCCGAAAGCGTTAGGTTTAACTACTCGATTTAACGTATATGGGTTGTGTCTAGAAGTCGGCTCATTAGAGTGACGAAAATAGGAGCCGTTGTAAAACTACTATCAATTTTTTTTTTACCAGGACACTGCGAAAAGCGGGAGAGTCATTCCAAATGCATGGCTCGAGGAGCTCCGCTTTATTATCAATTTTTTTTACCGGGACGCCGCGAAAAGCGTTAGGTTTAACGTATATGGGTTGTGTCTAGAAGTCGGTTTATTAGAGTGAGGAAAATAGGAGCCGTTGTAAAACTACTATCGGTATCAAAAATGATACATTATCAATGTATTTACATTATATATACCAAGCGTTCGGCTCGAGGAGCTCCGCTCCTCGGCCAGGACACCGACGAAAGTAGGATACGGTTTTTCTTTGAAAACATACATTTATACAATGAACGTATAGAGGATTAATCTAGAGGTCAGTTATTAGAGTGATGTAAATAGTAATTCTGGTCAGTCGGGACGGAAAAAAAACTATTTTTTGATATTTTTTATCTTTTTTATATTTTAGTTATTAAGAACGCCGCCGTAAGTAGGATACAGTTTTTTTAACGTCTAGATCGAACGCGTGTAGGATAAGTCTAGAGGTTGGTGTATTGGAGTGACGTATAGAATAATTACAGAACCTCAGTGGCCGGTGTGAAACGCCTTTCGGGATCAAAAGTATAAACATGATAAATTTTATTTACACGGACACCGCCGAAAGCGTTAGGTTTAACTACTCGATTTAACGTATATGGGTTGTGTCTAGAAGTCGGCTCATTAGAGTGACAAAAAAAGGAGCCGTTGTAAAACTACAATCAATTTTTTTTTTTACCAGGGCACTGCGAAAAGCGGGAGAGTCATTCCAAATGTTTGGCTCGAGGCGCTCCGCTTTATTATCAATTTTTTTTACCGGGACGCCGCGAAAAGCGTTAGGTTTAACGTATATGGGTTGTGTCTAGAAGTCGGTTTATTAGAGTGAGGAAAATAGGAGCCGTTGTAAAACTACTATCGGTATCAAAAATGATACACTATCAATGTATTTACATTATAAATACCAAGCGTTCGGCTCGAGGAGCTCCGCTCCTCGGCCAGGACACCGACGAAAGTAGGATACAGTTTTTCTTTGAAAACACACATTTATACAATGAACGTATAGAGAATAAATCTAGAGGTCGGTTATTAGAGTGATGTAAAGAGTAATTCTGGTCAGTGGGGACGGAAAAAAAACTATTTTGAGATATTTTTTATCTTTTTTATATTTTAGTTATTGAGAACGCGCCGTAAGTAGGATACAGTTTTTTTAACGTCTAGATCGAACGCGTGTAGGATAAGTCTAGAGGTTGGTGTATTGGAGTGACGTATAGAATAATTCTGGTCAGTCGGTTCGGAAACAAAAGTTATTTAGTTATTTATTCGGCCAAGACATCGTCGAAAGTAGCATACAGGTTAGGTTTAACGTCTCGATTTCACGTATATGGGTTATGTCTAGAAGTTAATATTGAATATTGAAAACTTACTTATAAATACTAAATACCTAAAGGTCTTACACGTCATAGCCAATGTATTTCACCACTATCAAAAATGGTTTATATTCTACATGGGTGGATAATTGTTATGAAAATTTCTACGACTAAACTTTAAGACACTAATACTGCAATAAGTTAGTGAACACAATTCCTGCAAAAAATTTTGTTTAAACATTATTATAGTTGAAAAAGATCAACTTTATATTTTATGATAATAAAATGAAATGCAAAGAAATGTTCAAATAGAAAGTGTAAATAAAACAGTGTTTTAAAAATGATGAATGTGCCTAAATTAATAAAATTCTTTATAAAGCTCAGTTGATGTAATGAACATTATTTTTACTCACCGTAAGAAAATTTGAGTGCTCCACAATAAACAAATAAATAAATTTGTATAAATTGACTGTAATTACAGTACCAAACAGTAAATGCAAACAGATTTGATTAGATTTATTCATGTGATTTGGATAAGGGAAATGGAAGTAACTATCAACTTAATTATTATTATATTATTTTTATATAAAATCAAGCAAAGAGATGCAAGTTGAATCAAATTATGAACTAACATGTTAACCATTTTTTGAACAGCTACTTAGGTCTGGTCAAAATATATTATACCCAATTTTGCTAAGAGAAAATCATTTTTATTGTAAATGTATATTACCATAGACAAAAGCCGATAAGGTACGGGTCAATTGAGTATTTACTATAGCATTTTCATATAATAGTTCTAACTACAATTTACAATTAGTGTTTTCTAAAGAATCATAATTCAGGGCTCTGAAGTTATGCACTTAAAAATTCCAAAATATGCGCTATAAATGGCACGAAAAAATGAAAAATAAGTATTTAACTTGAAAAAATTTAACAAAATCTAAAAAAAAAAAATATGCACTAAAAATCTCTTAATATTTTGTATTTAACATAATAATTATATGTAGTCGAGTAATGAATAATAATTGTTATGAAAATTTCTACAACTAAACCAAGCTTACTTAAAAAAAACTTTAAGACACTAATAATGCAATAAGTTAGTGAACTATTGTTTAAACATTATTATAGTTGAAAAAATATCAACTTTATATATTTTGATAATAAAATAAAATGAAACAAAAGGTTCATACAGAAAGTGTTAATAAAACAGTGTTTTAAAAATGAAGGTGAACATATAATGAACATTTTTTTTACTAATAAATTACTATAGATTGAATCAAAATTATGAACTAACATTTCATACATTTTTTGAATAGCTACATAAGTCTGGTCAAAATATATTATACCCAATTTTGCTAAGAGAAAATCATTTTTATTGTAAATGTATATATTACCATAGACAAAAGCCAATAAGGCACGGGTCAATTGAGTATTTACTATAGCATTTTCACATAATAGTTCTAACTATAATTTACAATTGAAAATAGCAATCAGTATTTATTAAAAGGTTTATACAAAAAAAAAAAAAGTATGCATTTACATATACGGTTTTTTTTATAACAATAACCCCAACATTGTTAGTATTGTGGAAATTAGTTTTTTTAGACGTGGAAAGCTCTTATTGTGACTACTCGATAACGTATTGTAGTTGAATACAGCAGTTAATAAGTACAATCAGATTCTGAAAAAAAATTATGTATGTACAATTAATATAATTGTAAAAAAAAAAAAAAAAAACATTTTGTATAAATAACTCAACAATATAGGTATACCCTATACTTTTTTTGTGTTGAATAAGACACGACGTATGACATGTTATTATTGAGTATTAAAAAAAAAATAATACTATCGAAAAACATATTATGTGTATGAACATTTTTGGTGACACAAACTGAGGGCAAATTATATTAATGAGATAAAGTATCCAATGTAATGGTAAGTAGATTCTTTAATGGTAAGTAGTTTATAATTCTATGGTACCTAAAATTATTCTATTGAATAAAACAGTGTAAATATTCAATTTTACATAATATAATAGGTACAGCAGAAACGTTTTTCTTAAAAACTTTTTATCCATTGAAAAAAATAAAAACTATTTTGTATAACATAAATATATATAAATATATATATATATATAAATATATATATATATATATTTATATATATATATATACATATATAATATAATTAAATAATATAGGTATACTTTTACTTTGTGTCGAATCAGACATGTGATTAGTGAGTAAGTATTCATCAAAAATAATAATACTATCAAAAAACACAAACGGAGAGGAAATTGTTTAGGTTAGGTTAGGTTATATTAAGAGATAAAAGTATACAATTTAATAGTAAGTAGGTATTGTTTATGACACCCAAAATTGCAAATGTATTTCACATTTTCAACTTATCATCAAATAACCAAATTAAAATGTTAATTAATATATGACTGGTATTTAAGAACCATTTGTAAAAGTATTTCACCTCAGTCAAAATCAGTGGTCAGTTCGGCTAAAATAGAATGTAATTATTTATTGTAACGCTTTTGATTAGCAGACGGTTATCGTAGGCATATATTTAAAATTTGCCTCTTACCATTGTAAAAGTATTAGTTTAAAATCGACAAACACAGACAATTAACTATTTGCATATTTACTATCATTAAAATATATATTCATTTGTTTTTAAGAGAATTTCAACAGTTAACTATTTGCATATCTACTATCATTATAATATATATTCATGTAAAGAGAGTGTTTTTTAAGAGAATTTCAACAGTCATAATTCATGCAAATACAATTGTACAATTATGAATTATTTTTATATAAAATAATGCATAAAAGTATCCAATTTAATAGTAAGTAGGTATTATTTATGACACATAATATTGCAAATGTATTCAACTTTTTAAACATATCTTTCTATTTTTTTTGTATCATCATCTTTGTAATTCTATTTTATGAAAATAGAAAAAAGGAATGGGTATTATACTGAAGTCAAACAATAAGTATCTAGAAATGTTGGAGAAATGAGAGTATTTCAACACTATTATGTGTACATAAATGATAATATATGACTGGTATTTTTAAATAATATGATGGCATTGAACCATTTGTAAATTTATTTCACCACAATCAAAATCAGTGGTTAGTTGAGCTAAAATAATATAATTATTTATTATAACGCTTTGATGATTCGTAGACGGTTATAGTAGGTATATTTTTTAAATTTTCACTTTTCATTGTAAAAGTATTTTGATTAGTTTAAAATCGACAAACACGGATAATTAACTATTTGCATATTTACTACCATGATAATATGTAAGAGTGTGTTTTAAGAGAAATTCAACAGTCATAATTCATGCAATTACAATTTTATCCTAGAATTAGGTACTGTTACATACATTTTGTGTTTTGATATAATCTGTACCACTTGAATTATAGGTACCTACGGAGTCGAATTAGAGTATTTTCTATTTAATAAAACAGTATAAATATTCAATTTCCTTTAGTTACTCATACACAGTGTGTTTGTAGCATATAATAGGTCCAGCAGAAATGTCCGATGTGTAGGTATCCGATATCATTGGTAAATGGTCTTCACACCAAAAGACAAAAGCCGACCTATAAATTATTATTTTGAACTAAATGGTTTATATACAGAAGAAAACAATTAAGACGATATCTGATTTAATATATAAAAATTATATAAAAGAAATAGAAAGAGTCAAATAATAATACGTTTTCATAATATTTAGTATTTCCTGGATCATCTCTAACACAAACTGTAAATAATCGATAATTGAATAAATAAATTGAATACAGTGTTTTAAAAGTCGGTGTTAATAATACACAGATGGGAACTACCTACCGAAAACGAATATTAACAGAACCTAGAAAGTATTTGTATTTATTTTTTGCAAAAGCCTAACACTCTCATGACCAATTCTGTCATTAGTATCAAAGTAACATTTCAATTTTAATTCAATACTTACTTAGTAAATCATTCATTATGAGTAATAATAACCGGTGGACAGCAAGAAACTACAAAACGATCAATATATATATATATGACATGGTATAACGAACAAAAAACTACAAAAAAAAAATATATTACGCGTAAATTAGCGTAAAACGTATAATAAAACACGAATACACGATAAAAACTCGAGTATTAGAGTGAATTATTAGTTTTTAATAAATAATATACGACAAAAGTAATACGAATATACGATATTAAATTATTAATATATTATTTACTATTATTTCTCGAGTACTCTATAGGTACAAAAAATCACAAAACACTTATATGAGTACACTTTGTATAAAAGATACACGGTCCAACCTAATGCGTTTAAATCATATAATATAACTATATAGGATTACAAACTAAATAGTAGTCAATCAGTAGTAGTCGGAAGGTAAAACGTAGCAATTTAAAACATTTTTATTAAGAAAACATAGCAAAAACGTACAAAACACGATAAAACTCGAGTAGTACACATATAATATAATAACAATAACGAACAAAAAACTACAAAAACGCGTAAATTTTTTTCGCGTAAATTTGCGTAAACATATAATAAAACACGAATACACGATAAAAACTCGAGTAGTAGAGTGAATTATTAGTTTTTAATATATTAAAAAAAGTAATACGAATATTATACAAAAGTAATACAAAAGCAACGTTATCACGATACACGGGGCCGCGTTATCAATAAAAGACAGAGAGTAGTGCGAATTGGCGGGAAACGATCACGGGGCACGTTTTTTTTTCAAAAGGAAAAATGAAAAATCGACCTTTTTTGGGCGCGCGAACGCGTAAAACGACGTCCGGAGACGGGGACAGAATATTTTAAAAGAGAACGGAATTTTATAGTATATGAAAAAGGAAAAAACGGCGTTTAAAAAATAGTAGTAAAATTGAGGTTATGTTTACCTTACCGTTTTATAGTATAAGACTAGCTGCCGGTGAAACGCCTTTCGGGATCAAAAGTATAAACATGATCAATTTTATTTACACGGACACCGCCGAAAGCGTTAGGTTTAACTACCCGATTTGACGTATATGGGTTGTGTCTAGAAGTCGGCTCATTAGAGTGACGAAAATAGGAGCCGTTGTAAAACTACTATCGGTATCAAAAATGATACATTATCAATGTATTTACATTATATATACCCATCGTTCGGCTCGAGGAGCTCCGCTCCTCGGCCAGGACACCGCCGAAAGTAGGATACGGTTTTTCTTTGAAAACACACATTTATACAATGAACCTATAGAGGATAAATCTAGAGGTCGGTTATTAGAGTGATGTAAAGAGTAATTCTGGTCAGTCGGGACGGAAAAAAAACTATTTTGAGATATTTTTTATCTTTTTTATATTTTAGTTATTGAGAACGCCGCCGTAAGTAGGATACCGTTTTTTTAACGTCTAGATCGAACGCGTGTAGGATAAGTATAGAGGTTGGTGTATTGGAGTGACGTATAGAATAATTCTGGTCAGTCGGTTCGGAAACAAAAGCTATTTAGTTATTTATTCCATTAACTGCCGGTGAAACGCCTTTCGGGATCAAAAGTATAAACGTGATAAATTTTATTTACACGGACACCGCCGAAAGCGTTAGGTTTAACTACTCGATTTAACGTATATGAGTTGTGTCTAGAAGTCGGCTCATTAGAGTGACGAAAATAGGAGCCGTTGTAAAACTACTATCAATTTTTTTTTTATCAGGACACTGCGAAAAGCGGGAGAGTCATTCCAAATGTTTGGCTCGAGGAGCTCCGCTTTATTATCAATTTTTTTACCGGGACGCCGCGAAAAGCGTTAGGTTTAACGTATATGGGTTGTGTCTAGAAGTCGGTTTATTAGAGTGAGGAAAATAGGAGCCTTTGTAAAACTACTATCGGTATCAAAAATGATACATTATCAATGTATTTACATTATATAAACCAAGCGTTCGGCTCGAGGAGCTCCGCTCCTCGGCCAGGACACCGACGAAAGTAGGATACGGTTTTTCTTTGAAAACACACATTTATACAATGAACGTATAGAGGATAAATCTAGAGGTCGGTTATTAGAGTGATGTAAAGAGTAATTCTGGTCAGTCGGGACGGAAAAAAAACTATTTTGAGATATTTTTTATCTTTTTTATATTTTAGTTATTGAGAACGCCGCCGTAAGTAGGATACAGTTTTTTTAACGTCTAGTGGCCGGTGTGAAACGCCTTTCGGGATCAAAAGTATAAACATGATACATTTTATTTACACGGACACCGCCGAAAGCGTTAGGTTTAACTACTCGATTTAACGTATATGGGTTGTGTCTAGAAGTCGGCTCATTAGAGTGAGGAAAATAGGAGCCGTTGTAAAACTACTATCAGTATCAAAAATGATACATTATCAATGTATTTACATTATATATACCAAGCGTTCGGCTCGAGGAGCTCCGCTTCTCGGCCAGGACACCGACGAAAGTAGGATACGGTTTTTCTTTGAAATCACACATTTATACAATGAACGTATAGAGGATAAATCTAAAGGTCGGTTATTAGAGTGATGTAAAGAGTAATTCTGGTCAGTCGGGACGGAAAAAAAACTATTTTGGGATATTTTTTATCTTTTTGATATTTTAGTTATTGAGAACGTCGCTGTAAGTAGGATACAGTTTTTTTAACGTCTAGATCGAGCGCGTGTAGGATAAGTCTAGAGGTTGGTGTATAGGTGTGACGTATAGAATAATTCTGGTCAGTCGGTTCGGAAACAAAAGCTATTTAGTTATTTATTCGGCCAAGACATCATCGAAAGTAGCATACAGGTTAGGTTTAACGTCTCGATTTCACGTATATGGGTTGTGTCTAGAAGTCGGCTCATTAGAGTGACGAAAATAGGAGCCTTTGTAAAACTACTATCAATTTTTTTTTACCAGGACACTGCGAAAAGCGGGAGAGTCATTCCAAATGTTTGGCTCGAGGAGCTCCGCTTTATTATCAATTTTTTTTACCGGGACGCCGCGAAAAGCGTTAGGTTTAACGTATATGGGTTGTGTCTAGAAGTCGGTTTATTAGAGTGAGGAAAATAGGAGCCGTTGTAAAACTACTATCGGTATCAAAAATGATACATTATCAATGTATATACATTATATATACCAAGCGTTCGGCTCGAGGAGCTCCGCTCCTCGGCCAGGACACCGACGAAAAGTCAGTTATTTATTCGGCCAAGACATCGTCGAAAGTAGCATACAGGTTAGGTTTAACGTCTCGATTTCACGTATATGGGTTATGTCTAGAAGTTAATATTGAATATTGAAAACTTACTTATAAATACTAAATACCTAAAGGTCTTACACATCATAGCCAATGTATTTCACCACTATCAAAAATGGTTTATATTCTACATGGGTGGATAATTGTTATTAAAATTTCTACGACTAAACTTTAAGACACTAATACTGCAATAAGTTAGTGAACACAATTCCTGCAAAAAATTTTGTTTAAACATTATTATAGTTGAAAAAGATCAATTTTATATTTTTATGATAATAATAAAATAAAATGCAAAGAAATGTTCAAATAGAAAGTGTAAATAAAACAGTGTTTTAAAAATGATGAATGTGCCTAAATTAATAAAATTCTTTGTAAAGCTCAGTTGATGTAATGAACATTATTTTTACTCACCGTAAGAAAATTTGAGTGCTCCACAATAAACATAAATAAATAAATTTGTATAAATTGACTGTAATTTCAGTACCAAACAGTAAATGCAAACAGATTTGATTAGATTTATTCATGTGAGTTGGATAAGGGCAATGGAAGTAACTATCAACTTAATTATTATTATATATTATTTTTATATAAAATCAAGCAAAGAGATGCAAGTTGAATCAAAATTATGAACTAACATGTTAACCATTTTTTGAACAGCTACTTAGGTCTGGTCAAAATATATTATACCCAATTTTGCTAAGAGAAAATCATTTTTATTGTAAATGTATATTACCATAGACAAAAGCCGATAAGTTACGGGTCAATTGAGTATTTACTATAGCATTTTCACATAATAGTTCTAACTAAAATTTACAATTAGTGTTTTCTAAAGAATCATAATTCAGGGCTCTGAAGTTATGCACTTAAAAATTCCAAAACATGCGCTATAAATGGCACGAAAAAATGAAAAATAAGAATTTAACTTGAAAAAATTTAACAAAATCTAAAAAAAAAAAAATATGCACTAAAAATCTCTTAATATTTTGTATTTAACATAATAATTATATGTAGTCGAGTAATGAATAATAATTGTTAGGACAATTTCTACAACTAAACCAAGCTTACTTAAAAAAAACTTTAAGACACTAATAATGCAATAAGTTAGTGAACTATTGTTTAAACATTATTATAGTTGAAAAAATATCAACTTTATATATTTTGATAATAAAATAAAATGAAACAAAAGGTTCATACAGAAAGTGTTAATAAAACAGTGTTTAACAGTTAATAAGTACAATCAGATTCTGAAAAAAAATTATGTATGTACAATTAATATAATTTTTTAACGTTTTGTTAAACAAAACAACAAACAGGTACCTATAATAATGAAACGCTTTAAGTTAAATGAAGGGAAAAAAAGATATTTAAATATCATAGATGTGATAGAGTCATTGTGTGTGGAAATTTGAAATAAAAAAATTCTGTATGTTATTGCATCATAACTACTTATCAATTTCAAATTTGTAACGCATACATTTATGATTTTTTTCAGATGAACCACATTTTTTTTTTTATAAATTTAACAAATTTGTTTGAATTTTGTTTCACAAAAAATGAAAAATATTATCATTGGCTTTCTCCTTACATCCTAACTATGTCGAATGGAATTTAATTTGTTCATTAACATTATGTACTTTAAAACATAAAATTAATTAAAGGCGAATGATATTGCAAAGCTGTCTCATAGCCAGCTATAAAAAGTGTGATAATTGCTGAAAAGGTAATTTATTGAAAGTATTCTAATTCGGTTCTAGCACAGAACCAACAATCTGAAAAATGCATTTGGATATACCATAAAAAAAAAAAAAAAAAAAAACATTTTGTATAAATAATTCAACAATATAGGTATACCGTATACTTTTTTTGTGTTGAATAAGACACGACGTATGACATGTTATTATTGAGTATTAAAAAAATAATAATGCTATCGAAAAACTTATTATGTGTATGAACATTTTTGGTGACACAAACTGAGGGCAAATTATATTAATGAGATAAAGTATCCATTGTAATGGTAAGTAGATTCTTTAATGGTAAGTAGTTTATAATTCTATGGTACCTAAAAGTATTCTATTTAATAAAACAGTGTAAATATTCAATTTTACATAATATTATAGGTACAGCAGAAACGTTTTTCTTAAAAACTTTTTATCCATTGAAAAAAATAAAAACTATTTTGTATAATATCATTAAATTATATAGGTATACTTTTACTTTGTGTCGAATCAGACATGTTATTAGTGAGTAAGTATTCATCAAAAATAATAATACATTTAAAAAAACACAAACCGAGAGGAAATTGTTTTATATTAATTATTATTTTATATTAAGAGAAGATAAAAGTATACAATTTAATAGTAAGTAGATATTGTTTATGACACCCAAAATTGCAAATGTATTTCACATTTTCAACTTATCATCAAATAACCAAATTAAAATGTTAATTAATATATGTGACTGGTATTTACGAAATAATATAATGGCGTTGGACTATTTGTAAATTTATTTCACCACAATCAAAATCAGTGGTGTTAGTTCAGCTAAAATAATATAATTATTTATTATATAACGCTTTGATTCGTAGACGGTTATAGTAGGTATATTTTTTAAAATTTCACTTACCATTGTAAAAGTATTTTGATTAGTTTAAAATCGACAAACACGGATAATTAACTATTTGCATATTTACTACCATGATAATATGTAAGAGTGTGTTTTAAGAGTAATTCAACGGTCATAATTCATGCAAATACAATTGTACAATTATGAATTTTTTTTATATAAAATAATGCATAAAAGTATCTAATTTAATAGTAAGTAGGTATTATTAATGACACATAATATTGCAAATGTATTTAACTTTTTAAACATATCTTTCTATTTTTTTTGTAACATCATTCATTGTAATTCTATTTTATGAAAATAGAAAAAAGGAATGGGTATTATACTGAAGTCAAACAATTTCTACAACTACACCAAGCTTACTTAAAAAATACTTTAAGACACTAATAATGCAATAAGTTAGTGAACTATTGATTAAACATTATTATAGTTGAAAAAATAGCAACTTTACATATTTTGATATTTTGATAATAAAATAAAATGAAACAAAAGGTTCATACAGAAAGTGTTAATAAAACAGTGTTTTAAAAATGAAGGTGAACATATTGTGAACATTTTTTTTACTAATAAATTACTATAGATTGAATCAAAATTATGAACTAACATTTCATACATTTTTTGAATAGCTACATAAGTCTGGTCAAAATATATGATACCCATTTTCCCAAGAGAAAATCATTTTTATTGTAAATGTATATATTTCCATAGACAAAAGCCAATAAGGCACGGGTCAATTGAGTATTTACTATAGCATTTTCACATAATAGTTCTAACTACAATTTACAATTGAAAATAGCAATCAGTATTTATTAAAAGGTTTATACAAAAAAAAAAATTATACATGTACATATACAGTTTTTTTTTATAACAATAACCCTAACATTGATAGTATTGTGGCAATTAGTTTTTTTAGACGTGGAAAGCTCTTATTGTGACAACTCGATAACGTATTGTAGTTGAATACAGCAGTTAATAAGTACAATCTGATTCTGAAAAAAATTATGTATGCACAATTAATATAATTTTTTAACATTGTTATGAATTGTGTGTATTATTTTATTATTTTATTAACTATTTGCATATCTACTATCATTATAATATATATTCATGTAAAGAGAGTGTTTTTAAGAGAAGTATTTTTAAATAATATGATGGCATTGAACCATTTGTAAATGCATTTCACCACAGTCAAAATCAGTGGTTAGTTCGGTTAAAATAATGTAATTATTTATTGTAACGCTTTTGATTAGCAGACGGTTATCGTAGGCATATATTTAAAATTTGCCTCTTACCATTGTAAAAGTATTAGTTTAAAATCGACAAACACAGACAATGAACTATTTGCATATTTACTACCATGATAATATGTAAGAGTGTGTTTTAAGAGAAATTCAACACTCATAATTCATGCAATTACAATTTTATCCTAGAATTAGGTACTGTTACATACATTTTGTTTTTGATATAATCTGTACCACTCGAATTATAGGTACCTACAGAGTCGAATTAGAGTATTTTCTATTTAATAAAACAGTATAAATATTCAATTTCCTTTACTTACTCATACACAGTGTGTTTGTAGCATATAATAGGTCCAGCAGAAATGTCCGATGTGTAGGTACCCGATATCATTGGTCAAATCTTCACGCCAAAAGACAAAAGCCGACCTATAAATTATTATTTTGAACTAAATGATTTATATACAGAAGAAAATAATTAAGACGATATCTGATTTAATATATAAAAGAAATAGAAAGAGTCAAATAATAATATGTTTTCATAATATTTTGTATTTCCTGGATCATATCTAACACAAACTGTAAATAATCGATAATTGAATAAATAAATTGAATACAGTGTTTTAAAAGTTGGTGTTAATAATACACAGATAGGAACTACCTACCGAACACGAATATTAACAGAACCTAGAAAGTATTTGTATTTATTTTTTGCAAAAGCCTAACACTCTCATGACCAATTCTGTCATTATAGTAACAAAGTAACTTATTCAATACTTACTAAGTAAATCATTCATTATGAGTAATAATAACCGGTGGACAGCAAGAAACTACAAAACGATCAATATATATATATATATATATATATATATATATATATATATATATATATATATATATATATATATGACATGGTATAACGAACAAAAAACTAAAAAAAAAAAAATATATTACGCGTAAATTAGCGTAAAACGTATAATAAAACACGAATACACGATAAAAACTCGAGTAGTAGAGTGAATTATTAGTTTTTAATATATAATATACGACAAAAGTAATACGAATATACGATATTAAATTATTAATATATTATTTACTTTGTATAAAATATACACGGTCAAACGTAATGCGTTTAAATCATATAATATATTATTATATAGGATACTAACTATATAGGATTACAAACTAAATAGTAGTTTAAAACATTTTTATTAAGAAAACATAGCAAAAACGTACAAAACACGATAAAACTCGAGTAGTACACATATAATATAATAACAATACATAGTGGTACGAACAAAAAACTACAAAAACGCGTAAATTTTTTTCGCGTAAATTTGCGTAAACATATAATAAAACACGAATACACGATAGAAACTCGAGTAGTAGAGTGAATTATTAGTTTTTAATATATAATTATTACGACAAAAGTAGTAATATAAGACAAAAGCAACGTTATCACGATACACGGGGCCGCGTTATCAACAGACGACATAGAGTAGTGCGAATTGGCGGGAAACGATCACGGGGCACGTTTCTTTTTTCATTTTAGGAAAAATGAAAAATCGACCTTTTTTGGGCGCGCGAACGCGTAAAACGACGTCCGGGGACGGGGACAGAATATTTCGAGTGAGAACGGAATTTTCGGAAAAGGGAAAAAGGAAAAAACGGCGTTTAAAAAATAGTAGTACATTGAGGTTATGTTCGTTTTTTCTTTTGGTTCACGTTTTATTATATAGGACTAGCTGCCGGTGAAACGCCTTTCGGGATCAAAAGTATAAACATAGCTCTAGCTGCCGGTGAAATACAGGTGAATTATAGAGTCTTTTGATTGTGAAGTATTTAAATGCGAAATTTGTTAAAAAAACCAAGTTTCTATGGAGAAATTAAAAATAAAATTGCATACGATAATGTAAGAAAAACACTTGGTTTATGAGTTACTGGTGGTGGCAGATAGACTGAGGTGCTATTATGTCTTACACATCATGACGCCGCGAAAAGCGTTAGGTCTAACGTGTATGGGTTGTGTCTAGAAGTCGGTCTATTAGAGTGAGGAAAATAGGAGCCGTTGTAAAACTACTATCGGTATCAAAAATGATACATTATCAATGTATTTACATTATATATACCAAGCGTTCGGCTCGAGGAGCTCCGCTCCTCGGCCAGGACACCGACGAAAGTAGGATACGGTTTTTCTTTGAAAACACACATTTATACAATGAACGTATAGAGGATAAATCTAGAGGTCGGTTATTAGAGTGATGTAAAGAGTAATTCTGGTCAGTCGGGACGGAAAAAAAACTATTTTGAGGTTTTTTTATCTTTATTATATTTTAGTTATTGAGAACGCCGCCGTAAGTAGGATACAGTTTTTTTAACGTCTAGATTGCTGGTGTGAAACGCCTTTCGGGATCAAAAGTATAAACATGATAAATTTTATTTACACGGACACCGCCGAAAGCGTTAGGTTTAACTACTCGATTTAACGTATATGGGTTGTGTCTAGAAGTCGGCTCATTAGAGTGACGAAAATAGGAGCCGTTGTAAAACTACTATCAATTTTTTTTTTACCAGGACACTGCGAAAAGCGGGAGAGTCATTCCAAATGCATGGCTCGAGGAGCTCCGCTTAATTATCAATTTTTTTTACCGGAACGCCGCGAAAAGCGTTAGGTTTAACGTATATGGGTTGTGTCTAGTAGTCGGTTTATTAGAGTGAGGAAAATAGGAGCCGTTGTAAAACTACTATTGGTATCAAAAATGATACATTATCAATGTATTTACATTATATATACCAAGCGACCAAGGACACCGACGAAAGTAGGATACGGTTTTTCTTTGAAAACACACATTTATACAATGAAACGTATAGAGGATAAATCTAGAGGTCGGTTATTAGAGTGATGTAAAGAGTAATTCTGGTCAGTCGGGACGGAAAAAAAACTATTTGAGAAATTTTTTATATTTTAGTGATTGAGAACGCCGCCGTAAGTAGGATACAGTTTTTTTAACGTCTAGATCGAACGCGTGTAGGATAAGTCTAGAGGTTGGTGTATTGGAGTGACGTATAGAATAATTGTGGTCAGTCGGTTCGGAAACAAAAGTATAAACATGATAAATTTTATTTACACGGACACCGCCGAAAGCGTTAGGTTTAACTACTCGATTTAACGTATATGGGTTGTGTCTAGAAGTCGGCTCATTAGAGTGACGAAAATAGGAGCCGTTGTAAAACTACTATCAATTTTTTTTTTTACCAGGACACTGCGAAAAGCGGGAGAGTCATTCCAAATGTTTGGCTCGAGGAGCTCCGCTTTATTATCAATTTTTTTTACCGGACGCCGCGAAAAGCGTTAGGTTTAACGTATATGGGTTGTGTCTAGAAGTCGGTTTATTAGAGTGAGGAAAATAGGAGCCGTTGTAAAACTACTATCGGTATCAAAAATGATACATTATCAATGTATTTACATTATATATACCATGCGTTCGGCTCGAGGAGCTCCACCTCGGCCAGACACCGACGAAAGTAGGATACGGTTTTTCTTTGAAAACACACATTTATACAATGAACGTATAGAGGATAAATCTAGAGGTCGGTTATTAGAGTGATGTAAAGAGTAATTCTGGTCAGTCGGGACGGAAAAAAAACTATTTTGAGATATTTTTTATCTTTTTTATATTTTAGTTATTGAGAACGCCGCCGTAAGTAGGATACAGTTTTTTTAACGTCTAGATCGAACGCGTGTAGGATAAGTCTAGAGGTTGGTGTATTGGAGTGACGTATAGAATAATTCTGGTCAGTCGGTTCGGAAACAAAAGCTATTTAGTTATTTATTCGGCCAAGACATCGTCGAAAGTAGCATACAGGTTAGGTTTAACGTCTCGATTTCACGTATATGGGTTATGTCTAGAAGTTAATATTGAATATTGAAAACTTACTTATAAATACTAAATACCTAAAGGTCTTACACATCATAGCCAATGTATTTCACCACTATCAAAAATGGTTTATATTCTACATGGGTGGATAATTGTTATGAAATTTCTACGACTAAACTTTAAGACACTAATACTGCAATAAGTTAGTGAACACAATTCCTGCAAAAATTTTGTTTAAACATTATTATAGTTGAAAAAGATCAACTTTATATTTTTATGATAATAAAATGAAATGCAAAGAAATGTTCAAATAGAAAGTGTAAATAAAACAGTGTTTTAAAAATGATGAATGTGCCTAAATTAATAAAATTCTTTGTAAAGCTCAGTTGATGTAAAATTTGAGTGCTCCACAATAAACATAAATAAATAAATTTGTATAAATTGACTGTAATTACAGTACCAAACAGTAAATGCAAACAGATTTGATTAGATTTATTCATGTGAGTTGGATAAGGGCAATGGAAGTAACTATCAACTTAATTATTATTATATATTATTTTTATATAAAATCAAGCAAAGAGATGCAAGTTGAATCAAAATTATGAACTAACATGTTAACCATTTTTTGAACAGCTAGTTAGGTCTGGTCAAAATATATTATACCCATTTTGCTAAGAGAAAATCATTTTTATTGTGAATGTATATTACCATAGACAAAAGCCGATAAGGTACGGGTCAATTGAGTATTTACTATAGCATTTTCACATAATAGTTCTAACTACAATTTACAATTAGTGTTTTCTAAAGAATCATATTCAGGGCTCTGAAGTTATGCACTTAAAAAATTCCAAAATATGCGCTATAAATGGCACGAAAAATATGAAAAATAAGAATTTAACTGAAAAAATTTAACAAAATCTAAAAAAAAAAAAAAATATGCACTAATAATCTCTTAATATTTTTGTATTTAACATAATAATTATATGTAGTCGAGTAATGAATAATAATTGTTAGTGAAAATTTCTAGCAACTAAACCAAGCTTAATTAAAAAAAAACTTTAAGACACTAATAATGCAATAAGTTAGTGAACTATTGTTTAAACATTATTATAGTTGAAAAAAATATCAACTTTATAATTTTGATAATAAAATAAAATGAAACAAAGGTTCATACAGAAAGTGTTAATTAAAACAGTGTTTTTTAAAATGAAGGTGAACATATAATGAACATTTTTTTTACTAATAAATTACTATAGATTGAATCAAAATTATGAACTAACATTTCATACATTTTTTGAATAGCTACATAAGTCTGGTCAAAATACTATGATACCCATTTTCCAAAGAAAATCATTTTTATTGTAAATGTATACTATTACCATAGACAAAAGCCAATAAGGCACGCGGTCAATTGAGTATTTACTATAGCATTTTCACATAATCTCTTCTAACTACAATTTACAATTGAAAATAGCAATCAGTATATATTAAAACGGTTTATACAAAAAAAAAAGTCTATACATTTACATATACGGTTTTTTTTTATAACAATAACCCTAACATTGTTAGTATTGTGGAAAATTAGTTTTTTTTAGTCGTCGAAATCGCTCTTATTGTGACTACTCACATAACGTATTCGTAGTTGAATACAGCAGTTAATAACATAGATTCTGAAAAAAAA
>JALBXZ010000313.1:0-45994 GCA_027580255.1 Therioaphis trifolii
TTCAATTCTACGTGAATATGAGTAAACAACTGTTTCGAATCGTTTTGAAGAAAAAAATTTTTCGAACGAAATTCAATTTGAAGTGAAGAACATTGTTGTATACACTATGTTGAAGTAGAATAACATCGAACGACACCTTACTTTCGAATCTTTTTGAAACTTCGAGTCTTTTCAATTCTACGTGTATATGAGTAAACAACTGTCTCGAATCGTTTTGAAGAAAAAAATTTTTCGAACGAAATTCAATTTGAAGTGAAGAACATTAGTGTATACACTATGTTGAAGTAGAATAACATCGAACGACACCTTACTTTCGAATCTTTTTGAAACTTCGAGTCTTTTCAATTCTACGTGAATATGAGTAAACAACTGTTTCGAATCGTTTTGAAGAAAAAAATTTTTCGAACGAAATTCAATTTGAAGTGAAGAACATTGTTGTATACACTATGTTGAAGTAGAATAACATCGAACGACACCTTACTTTCGAATCTTTTGGAAACTTCGAGTCTTTTCAATTCTACGTGAATATGAGTAAACAACTGTTTCGAATCGTTTTGAAGAAAAAAATTTTTCGAACGAAATTCAATTTGAAGTGAAGAACATTAGTGTATACACTATGTTGAAGTAGAATAACATCGAACGACACCTTACTTTCGAATCTTTTTGAAACTTCGAGTCTTTTCAATTCTACGTGAATATGAGTAAACAACTGTTTCGAATCGTTTTGAAGAAAAAAATTTTTCGAACGAAATTCAATTTGAAGTGAAGAACATTGTTGTATACACTATGTTGAAGTAGAATAACATCGAACGACACCTTACTTTCGAATCTTTTTGAAACTTCGAGTCTTTTCAATTCTACGTGAATATGAGTAAACAACTGTCTCGAATCGTTTTGAAGAAAAAAATTTTTCGAACGAAATTCAATTTGAAGTGAAGAACATTAGTGTATACACTATGTTGAAGTAGAATAACATCGAACGACACCTTACTTTCGAATCTTTTTGAAACTTCGAGTCTTTTCAATTCTACGTGAATATGAGTAAACAACTGTTTCGAATCGTTTTGAAGAAAAAAATTTTTCGAACGAAATTCAATTTGAAGTGAAGAACATTAGTGTATACACTATGTTGAAGTAGAATAACATCGAACGACACCTTACTTTCGAATCTTTTTGAAACTTCGAGTCTTTTCAATTCTACGTGAATATGAGTAAACAACTGTTTCGAATCGTTTTGAAGAAAAAAATTTTTCGAACGAAATTCAATTTGAAGTGAAGAACATTAGTGTATACACTATGTTGAAGTAGAATAACATCGAACGACACCTTACTTTCGAATCTTTTTGAAACTTCGAGTCTTTTCAATTCTACGTGAATATGAGTAAACAACTGTTTCGAATCGTTTTGAAGAAAAAAATTTTTCGAACGAAATTCAATTTGAAGTGAAGAACATTAGTGTATACACTATGTTGAAGTAGAATAACATCGAACGACACCTTACTTTCGAATCTTTTTGAAACTTCGAGTCTTTTCAATTCTACGTGAATATGAGTAAACAACTGTTTCGAATCGTTTTGAAGAAAAAAATTTTTCGAACGAAATTCAATTTGAAGTGAAGAACATTAGTGTATACACTATGTTGAAGTAGAATAACATCGAACGACACCTTACTTTCGAATCTTTTTGAAACTTCGAGTCTTTTCAATTCTACGTGTATATGAGTAAACAACTGTCTCGAATCGTTTTGAAGAAAAAAATTTTTCGAACGAAATTCAATTTGAAGTGAAGAACATTAGTGTATACACTATGTTGAAGTAGAATAACATCGAACGACACCTTACTTTCGAATCTTTTTGAAACTTCGAGTCTTTTCAATTCTACGTGAATATGAGTAAACAACTGTTTCGAATCGTTTTGAAGAAAAAAATTTTTCGAACGAAATTCAATTTGAAGTGAAGAACATTGTTGTATACACTATGTTGAAGTAGAATAACATCGAACGACACCTTACTTTCGAATCTTTTTGAAACTTCGAGTCTTTTCAATTCTACGTGAATATGAGTAAACAACTGTTTCGAATCGTTTTGAAGAAAAAAATTTTTCGAACGAAATTCAATTTGAAGTGAAGAACATTAGTGTATACACTATGTTGAAGTAGAATAACATCGAACGACACCTTACTTTCGAATCTTTTTGAAACTTCGAGTCTTTTCAATTCTACGTGAATATGAGTAAACAACTGTTTCGAATCGTTTTGAAGAAAAAAATTTTTCGAACGAAATTCAATTTGAAGTGAAGAACATTGTTGTATACACTATGTTGAAGTAGAATAACATCGAACGACACCTTACTTTCGAATCTTTTTGAAACTTCGAGTCTTTTCAATTCTACGTGAATATGAGTAAACAACTGTTTCGAATCGTTTTGAAGAAAAAAATTTTTCGAACGAAATTCAATTTGAAGTGAAGAACATTAGTGTATACACTATGTTGAAGTAGAATAACATCGAACGACACCTTACTTTCGAATCTTTTTGAAACTTCGAGTCTTTTCAATTCTACGTGTATATGAGTAAACAACTGTTCGAATCGTTTTGAAGAAAAAAATTTTTCGAACGAAATTCAATTTGAAGTGAAGAACATTAGTGTATACACTATGTTGAAGTAGAATAACATCGAACGACACCTTACTTTCGAATCTTTTTGAAACTTCGAGTCTTTTCAATTCTACGTGAATATGAGTAAACAACTGTTCCGAATCGTTTTGAAGAAAAAAAATTTTTCGAACGAAATTCAATTTGAAGTGAAGAACATTAGTGTATACACTATGTTGAAGTAGAATAACATCGAACGACACCTTACTTTCGAATCTTTTTGAAACTTCGAGTCTTTTCAATTCTACGTGAATATGAGTAAACAACTGTTTCGAATCGTTTTGAAGAAAAAAATTTTTCGAACGAAATTCAATTTGAAGTGAAGAACATTGTTGTATACACTATGTTGAAGTAGAATAACATCGAACGACACCTTACTTTCGAATCTTTTTGAAACTTCGAGTCTTTTCAATTCTACGTGAATATGAGTAAACAACTGTTTCGAATCGTTTTGAAGAAAAAAATTTTTCGAACGAAATTCAATTTGAAGTGAAGAACATTAGTGTATACACTATGTTGAAGTAGAATAACATCGAACGACACCTTACTTTCGAATCTTTTTGAAACTTCGAGTCTTTTCAATTCTACGTGAATATGAGTAAACAACTGTTTCGAATCGTTTTGAAGAAAAAAATTTTTCGAACGAAATTCAATTTGAAGTGAAGAACATTAGTGTATACACTATGTTGAAGTAGAATAACATCGAACGACACCTTACTTTCGAATCATTTTGAAACTTCGAGTCTTTTCAATTCTACGTGTATATGAGTAAACAACTGTCTCGAATCGTTTTGAAGAAAAAAATTTTTCGAACGAAATTCAATTTGAAGTGAAGAACATTAGTGTATACACTATGTTGAAGTAGAATAACATCGAACGACACCTTACTTTCGAATCTTTTTGAAACTTCGAGTCTTTTCAATTCTACGTGAATATGAGTAAACAACTGTTTCGAATCGTTTTGAAGAAAAAAATTTTTCGAACGAAATTCAATTTGAAGTGAAGAACATTGTTGTATACACTATGTTGAAGTAGAATAACATCGAACGACACCTTACTTTCGAATCTTTTTGAAACTTCGAGTCTTTTCAATTCTACGTGAATATGAGTAAACAACTGTTTCGAATCGTTTTGAAGAAAAAAATTTTTCGAACGAAATTCAATTTGAAGTGAAGAACATTAGTGTATACACTATGTTGAAGTAGAATAACATCGAACGACACCTTACTTTCGAATCTTTTTGAAACTTCGAGTCTTTTCAATTCTACGTGAATATGAGTAAACAACTGTTTCGAATCGTTTTGAAGAAAAAAATTTTTCGAACGAAATTCAATTTGAAGTGAAGAACATTGTTGTATACACTATGTTGAAGTAGAATAACATCGAACGACACCTTACTTTCGAATCTTTTTGAAACTTCGAGTCTTTTCAATTCTACGTGAATATGAGTAAACAACTGTTTCGAATCGTTTTGAAGAAAAAAATTTTTCGAACGAAATTCAATTTGAAGTGAAGAACATTAGTGTATACACTATGTTGAAGTAGAATAACATCGAACGACACCTTACTTTCGAATCTTTTTGAAACTTCGAGTCTTTTCAATTCTACGTGAATATGAGTAAACAACTGTTTCGAATCGTTTTGAAGAAAAAAATTTTTCGAACGAAATTCAATTTGAAGTGAAGAACATTAGTGTATACACTATGTTGAAGTAGAATAACATCGAACGACACCTTACTTTCGAATCTTTTGGAAACTTCGAGTCTTTTCAATTCTACGTGTATATGAGTAAACAACTGTCTCGAATCGTTTTGAAGAAAAAAATTTTTCGAACGAAATTCAATTTGAAGTGAAGAACATTAGTGTATACACTATGTTGAAGTAGAATAACATCGAACGACACCTTACTTTCGAATCTTTTTGAAACTTCGAGTCTTTTCAATTCTACGTGAATATGAGTAAACAACTGTTTCGAATCGTTTTGAAGAAAAAAATTTTTCGAACGAAATTCAATTTGAAGTGAAGAACATTGTTGTATACACTATGTTGAAGTAGAATAACATCGAACGACACCTTACTTTCGAATCTTTTTGAAACTTCGAGTCTTTTCAATTCTACGTGAATATGAGTAAACAACTGTTTCGAATCGTTTTGAAGAAAAAAATTTTTCGAACGAAATTCAATTTGAAGTGAAGAACATTGTTGTATACACTATGTTGAAGTAGAATAACATCGAACGACACCTTACTTTCGAATCTTTTTGAAACTTCGAGTCTTTTCAATTCTACGTGAATATGAGTAAACAACTGTCTCGAATCGTTTTGAAGAAAAAAATTTTTCGAACGAAATTCAATTTGAAGTGAAGAACATTAGTGTATACACTATGTTGAAGTAGAATAACATCGAACGACACCTTACTTTCGAATCTTTTTGAAACTTCGAGTCTTTTCAATTCTACGTGAATATGAGTAAACAACTGTTTCGAATCGTTTTGAAGAAAAAAATTTTTCGAACGAAATTCAATTTGAAGTGAAGAACATTGTTGTATACACTATGTTGAAGTAGAATAACATCGAACGACACCTTACTTTCGAATCTTTTTGAAACTTCGAGTCTTTTCAATTCTACGTGAATATGAGTAAACAACTGTCTCGAATCGTTTTGAAGAAAAAAATTTTTCGAACGAAATTCAATTTGAAGTGAAGAACATTAGTGTATACACTATGTTGAAGTAGAATAACATCGAACGACACCTTACTTTCGAATCTTTTTGAAACTTCGAGTCTTTTCAATTCTACGTGAATATGAGTAAACAACTGTTTCGAATCGTTTTGAAGAAAAAAATTTTTCGAACGAAATTCAATTTGAAGTGAAGAACATTAGTGTATACACTATGTTGAAGTAGAATAACATCGAACGACACCTTACTTTCGAATCTTTTTGAAACTTCGAGTCTTTTCAATTCTACGTGAATATGAGTAAACAACTGTTTCGAATCGTTTTGAAGAAAAAAATTTTTCGAACGAAATTCAATTTGAAGTGAAGAACATTGTTGTATACACTATGTTGAAGTAGAATAACATCGAACGACACCTTACTTTCGAATCTTTTTGAAACTTCGAGTCTTTTCAATTCTACGTGTATATGAGTAAACAACTGTCTCGAATCGTTTTGAAGAAAAAAATTTTTCGAACGAAATTCAATTTGAAGTGAAGAACATTAGTGTATACACTATGTTGAAGTAGAATAACATCGAACGACACCTTACTTTCGAATCTTTTTGAAACTTCGAGTCTTTTCAATTCTACGTGAATATGAGTAAACAACTGTTTCGAATCGTTTTGAAGAAAAAAATTTTTCGAACGAAATTCAATTTGAAGTGAAGAACATTAGTGTATACACTATGTTGAAGTAGAATAACATCGAACGACACCTTACTTTCGAATCTTTTGAAACTTCGAGTCTTTTCAATTCTACGTGTATATGAGTAAACAACTGTCTCGAATCGTTTTGAAGAAAAAAATTTTTCGAACGAAATTCAATTTGAAGTGAAGAACATTAGTGTATACACTATGTTGAAGTAGAATAACATCGAACGACACCTTACTTTCGAATCTTTTTGAAACTTCGAGTCTTTTCAATTCTACGTGAATATGAGTAAACAACTGTTTCGAATCGTTTTGAAGAAAAAAATTTTTCGAACGAAATTCAATTTGAAGTGAAGAACATTGTTGTATACACTATGTTGAAGTAGAATAACATCGAACGACACCTTACTTTCGAATCTTTTTGAAACTTCGAGTCTTTTCAATTCTACGTGAATATGAGTAAACAACT
This sequence comes from Therioaphis trifolii, assembly GCA_027580255.1. NCBI lineage: Eukaryota > Metazoa > Arthropoda > Insecta > Hemiptera > Aphididae > Therioaphis > Therioaphis trifolii. Next base: position 6,491 of record JALBXZ010000313.1, read on the forward strand.
GTTTCGAATCGTTTTGAAGAAAAAATTTTTCGAACGAAATTCAATTTGAAGTGAAGAACATTAGTGTATACACTATGTTGAAGTAGAATAACATCGAACGACACCTTACTTTCGAATCTTTTTGAAACTTCGAGTCTTTTCAATTCTACGTGAATATGAGTAAACAACTGTCTCGAATCGTTTTGAAGAAAAAAATTTTTCGAACGAAATTCAATTTGAAGTGAAGAACATTAGTGTATACACTATGTTGAAGTAGAATAACATCGAACGACACCTTACTTTCGAATCTTTTTGAAACTTCGAGTCTTTTCAATTCTACGTGAATATGAGTAAACAACTGTCTCGAATCGTTTTGAAGAAAAAAAATTTTTCGAACGAAATTCAATTTGAAGTGAAGAACATTAGTGTATACACTATGTTGAAGTAGAATAACATCGAACGACACCTTACTTTCGAATCTTTTTGAAACTTCGAGTCTTTTCAATTCTACGTGAATATGAGTAAACAACTGTTTCGAATCGTTTTGAAGAAAAAAATTTTTCGAACGAAATTCAATTTGAAGTGAAGAACATTGTTGTATACACTATGTTGAAGTAGAATAACATCGAACGACACCTTACTTTCGAATCTTTTTGAAACTTCGAGTCTTTTCAATTCTACGTGAATATGAGTAAACAACTGTTTCGAATCGTTTTGAAGAAAAAAATTTTTCGAACGAAATTCAATTTGAAGTGAAGAACATTAGTGTATACACTATGTTGAAGTAGAATAACATCGAACGACACCTTACTTTCGAATCTTTTTGAAACTTCGAGTCTTTTCAATTCTACGTGAATATGAGTAAACAACTGTCTCGAATCGTTTTGAAGAAAAAAATTTTTCGAACGAAATTCAATTTGAAGTGAAGAACATTAGTGTATACACTATGTTGAAGTAGAATAACATCGAACGACACCTTACTTTCGAATCTTTTTGAAACTTCGAGTCTTTTCAATTCTACGTGAATATGAGTAAACAACTGTTTCGAATCGTTTTGAAGAAAAAAAATTTTTCGAACGAAATTCAATTTGAAGTGAAGAACATTGTTGTATACACTATGTTGAAGTAGAATAACATCGAACGACACCCTACTTTCGAATCTTTTTGAAACTTCGAGTCTTTTCAATTCTACGTGAATATGAGTAAACAACTGTTTCGAATCGTTTTGAAGAAAAAAATTTTTCGAACGAAATTCAATTTGAAGTGAAGAACATTAGTGTATACACTATGTTGAAGTAGAATAACATAGACCGACACCTTTGATTCGAATCTTTTGGAAACTTCGAGTCTTTTCACTTCCACGTGTATATGAGTAAACAACTGTCTCGAATCGTTTTGAAGAAAAACAATTTTCGAACGAAATTCAATTTGAAGTGAAGAACATTAGTGTATACACTATGTTGAAGGTTAGGTTAGGTTAGGTCAGGTTAGGTTAGGTATTAGGTTAGGTTTGGTTCCCGGCCCTTCGGGGAGGCATGGGCATGCCACCGGGCGCGTCCCCAGGTTGCGGATAGGGGAAAGTCCTGTAGATATGCAGGATAGCCGCGAAATAAGCCATACCCTCGGGATGGACGAATAAGCGGTCGCGGACAAGCCCACCACCGGGGGAACGATCAACCCCCGGTGTCCACGAGGATCATGATCAAGGATGGCATATAGACAGACGATGCGAGGCTGGCATCGTTGGTGAAGGCCAAGTCACAAACAAAAACATGATGATACACGAAGAAAAGTATATTAAGTTGTCTGGGGTCTCGGATGACCCAGAGGCGGCGGCCGGGAGTGGGGGCACGTCCCGGGAGTCGATATCGGCCATAAAGGCACACCCATCAAATGCAGGGAGATCGCAGGCCCCTGCAGCCAACACAGGTGTTGGTAAGGCAACTGCTGGCGGGATTAAGCAGGCACCCGCCGGTGACCGGAAAGTCACTGACACTGCAACCGCTCAGATAGAGGAAATTTCGGGGAAAGAGGGGACAGATGTAATTCAAAATGATCATCAGTCAACCTCAACTCCGACGGAGGCGAATAATTCACGGGCAGAACGCGGAAACCAGAGGACAATTAACATAGCGCTCCTCGATGAATCAGAACTTTTAAATATGATAAAAGGATATGTGAATTCCATGACAGAGTTTGCAAAAGTTAGGTTAGGTTAGGTTAGGTTAGGTTAGGTTAGGTTAGGTTAGGTTAGGAACAGTTAGAATAGAAATCTGGAACAGACGCAGTCACGCCGGCCCTAGCTGAGACCAGAGCAGCCATTACTGAAATCCGCGGTGCTATGGAGAAGCAAGGAGCGTTATTAGAAGAGTTGTCAAAACAAGTAAAACTGCAACATCAACAGAAAGCTAATGAGGCCACGACACTCAGGACGAGCACACCTACTAGAAACGAATGGAAGAGTCTAAAGAACCCCCAAAACCCACAGGACCAGCCCCAGTGCAGCAACCAGACCACTAACGAATTTCCTACAGTAAACGAGTGGAGGACCGTGAAAAAATCCCGGAAGGAAAAAAGAGACCGCAAAGAGCACAAAACCGAAGGCAGCAAGAGAAAGAGACTAAAGCCTCCGCCCCCAGATGCCATAGCAGTCAGGCCAGGAGTAGGGGAAACCGCAGCCGAAATACTGAAAACAATAAAGCATGATGTAGAAGTAGATAAAATAGGTGCTAAAGTGTCTACCATAATTGAGAGCAAAAGCGGCGAAATCATTATTAGGCTGAACAAGAAAGACACTAAGAGGACGGAACTTGAAGATGAGTTGAGAAGTAAACTTGGCGCACGAGCTGGGGTGCGCGGACTAGTCAAACTCGAAGACGTGGAGATACAGGACTTGGACTCAGTCACAACGGCCACGGACGTCGAAACTTCAATCCGCCATGCACTAGGCGCACTCTCAGACGACCAGACCATCCAAGTCAAGAGCCTTAGACCATCATACATGGGGACTCAAAGAGCCACAGTTAGAATGAAGAGCACGGACGCATATAAATTGGAAAAAGCAGGAAGAGTGAAAATCGGCTGGGTATACGCCAGGACAAGGATCAAAATAAGGGCCATCAAGTGTTTTAGATGCCTCGGTTACGGACACCGGAAGCAATTCTGCACTGGAATAGACCGATCGGACAAATGCTGCCTATGCACAAGCAAAGGGCACACGGCAACCACATGTAAGTCCCCACCAAAGTGTGCCGCATGCGAGGACATAAAAGAAAAAACAGACCACTACCCAGGCAGCGGAAAATGCATAGCATACCAGCGAGCGATGGTTGCAAACAAGACAAACCCACGCGCAAATGAGCAGAGAGGGCCTAACACAGACAGTGTCGCCCAAACGCCTGCAAGCCATGATTAAGTACCTGCAGATAAACCTGAACTGCTGTAAAGCAGCTCAGGCCCTGCTGCACCAAGTCGCGGCAGAGGAGGCGGTAGACTTCGCATTGACAAGCGAATATAACAGAGAAGAAGGGGCAAACTGGTACGCCGACACATTGGGCAAGGCAGCCATAGTCAACACCAACAAGACGAGACTAGACAACGAGGGACTGGCCGAGGCAGGATTTAGGTGGGTAGAAGTACATGGCCTGAGACTGTACTCATGCTACTGGTCACCGAACTCCACCATCCAGGACTATAAGGATTTTGTAACCAGGTTGGAGAGGTCAGTAAAGAGCAGTACAACAGAGATCCTCCTCACAGGCGACTTCAACGCAAAACACGCAGACTGGGGCTGCCCAAAAAATGATACAAGAGGCGACATTCTGATTGACATGGTCAACTCCGCCGGACTAGTGATTTGCAACAAAGGGAACAAAAGCACCTTCCATAAAGGCTCAATCATCGATCTAACGATTGCAACCCCACGCACGGCCCAAAACATGACCAAATGGGAAATCCTAGACAGAGAGACTTTGAGCGATCATTATTATATCTTGTTTGAGACTTCCACCGGACCGCCAAACACCAAGACACGCATAAACCGCAAGATCGATGTCAAGAAACTCGAGGCGCTGCTCAAATCAGACTACTTGACCCGAACCCTGGACAGTTGTACAGAGGCAAATCAGATGGCGCTGGCACTCTCAGATGCCATAAACAAATGTCGCCCACCAGGCCAAAGCGGTGGGAAGGTCAGAAAATCCGTACATTGGTGGAATCCGGAGATAAATGCGCTACGGAACAACGCAAACCACCTTCGAAGAGTCTTCCAGCGGAAAAGGAAGAAACACGGTCAAGCAGGTAGCACTGAAGACGAAGCAAACGCCAAAGCAGCAAAGCGCGAACTGGCTCACGCCATAAAAAGGGCAAAGGAGACTGCCTGGAGAAATCTTTGCGACCTGGTCCAGAAGGACACGTGGGGTCTCCCGTACAAAATAGTGATGGACAAACTCACCAGACCACCCCCAATCCCAGAGCTGCACATCCCAGGCAGACTGCGACACATCGTCGACGGGCTATTCCCGCAAAATCCGATTAGAGAGAAAGCTAATCTGCCACCGAACATGCATAGCCATTCAAATTGGAAGATAGACAAGGCAGAATTACAAAACGCCGCAAGCAGCCTCAAAACTAAAATCGCTCCAGGTCCGGATGGGATCCCGAACGAAATCGTCAAGAGCATAGCAAAACTAAATCCTGAAGCGCTGATCAAGGTCTACAACACCTGCCTTGAGAACGGGACATTCCCAGGAACGTGGAAAGCGGCAAGACTGGTCCTCATGAGGAAAGGAGAAAAGCCCTTAGACGAACCGTCATCGTACAGGCCACTTTGCCTGCTCGACTGCCTTGGAAAACTACTAGAAAAAATAATAGACAACAGACTTAGAAAATTCCTAGACGCAAACGATGGACTCCACGACAGGCAATTTGGCTTCAGGAAAGGACGCTCCACTATAGACGCTCTCAACACGCTGAAAGACACCATCAGGCCAAACCAAAAAATTGGTATACTGACGTTGGATATTAGGAACGCCTTTAATTCCGCCCCTTGGAAGGCAATAACGGATGCAATATATAAAAAAGAGGCCCCCGGATATATGCAAAACATCATCGGCAGCTATCTAGAAAACCGAACTCTCATTTTTGGAGAAGGCGAAAAAGAGACGAAAATAGACGTCACTTGTGGAGTACCACAAGGGTCCGTGTTAGGGCCCACCCTGTGGAACATCCTTTATGACGACCTGCTGCGAACGCGACTACCACCGGGAGTGGAATACCTGGCGTTCGCTGACGATGTCGCCCTAGTCGCTAGAGCTAAGGACTCGATTGGCCTCGAACACCTACTCTCCACAGCGGCAAAGGTAGCCCACGACTGGCTGACGAGCGTAGGCCTTACACTGGCCGAACAAAAATGCGAGGCCATGATTATATCGAAAACGAGAACGCATAACGACATGGACATCATAGTAAACGGACACCACGTGCCCGCCAAGAAATGCATAAAATACTTGGGGTTACACATAGACAACAAGTTGACATTTACAGAGCATGCCAGGACCGTAGCATCCAGGGCAGGAAACATAGTAAAAAGACTGGCTCGCATAATGCCAAACATCAGTGCCGCGAAGCAGACGAAGAGGAAACTATTGAGTAACGTAGCACACTCAGTGATGCTGTACGGGGCTCCAATATGGGCAGAGGAAATGAGCGAGAAAGGCTGGACCGAACTCCTAAAAGTGCAGAGACGAATATGCCTGAGAGTGGCATGCGGGTACTGCACGATTTCAAGAGAAGCGGTGTCAGTTATCACGGGCATCGCGCCTCTAAATCTGCTAGCTAGAGAGAGAAATCAAATACACGATCGGAAGAGGAACAGGGGACAAGGAGAACCCCAAGAAAACATCCTGGATACATGGCAGACCGAATGGGACACGTGCAAAAACGGTAGATGGACGTACGCTCTCATCCCAAAAATAGGGCCCTGGACAAACCGCCATCACGGGGAAATAAACTACCATCTAACCCAAGCCCTAAGCGGGCACGGTTGTTTCGCCGCAGATCTTAAGAGATTCGGCAAACTCGATTCATCCGAATGCTGGTTTTGTGGAGAACCAGTGGACGATGCCGAACACACGGTTTTCAAATGCGACGCTTGGCACACGAAAAGGAGAGAAGTAGAGATGAAGCTGGACACAGACTTGACTCCCAGCAGTCTCATCCCGACGATGCTCGCTTCAAAGGCAAACTGGGATACTCTCTCCAACATGATAGGTGATATCATGGGAAGAAAGGAAGCGGAGGAGAGGAGGAGGCAGACAAACGCGCCACACTGAGGATTTATTTGAAAAAAAAAAAAAAAAAAAAAAAAAAAAAAAAAAAAACTACCTTTGTGAGATGGTAACTGGGGGACTGTCCCAGTGCACCATCGAGTAAAAAACCTGTAACCAAAATGTAAGGTGTCAAGTCGGGAGACCGGCCCGGCGCGACATCAACAAACGCAAATTGTACTGTTTAAATCAATAAATGATGGCTCATGGGGGTGAAATAACCGCAAGGTGAGTACCACCCCATGTGTCGATTGATATGTAAAAAAAAAAAAAAAAAAAAAAAAAAAAAAAAAAAAAAAAAAAAAAAAAAAAAAAAAAAAAAAAAGGTTAGGTTAGGTTAGGTTAGGTTAGGTTCCCGGCCCTTCGGGGAGGCATGGGCATGCCACCGGGCGCGTCCCCAGGTTGCGGATAGGGGAAAGTCCTGCAGATATGCAGGATAACCGCGAAATAAGCCATACCCTTCGGGTCTGGACGAATAAGCGGTCGCGGACAAGCCCACCACCGGGGGAATGATCGACCCCCGGTGTTCCGGAAGATCAGGAAAACGAACCGAAAACAGTCAGACGGAACGAGGCTGGCTCCGTCGGTGACAGCCAAGCCAACAGAAAAAAAAAATATGGAAAGTCCCAATAAAGTAAATGAATCTCGCCCCGAAGCCCTCCTACTGGGAGGGGTCGGACTTCGGGGGGCGGCAACTGAGGGTGGCACGCCTCAGGGGTCGAAATCGGCAAGCCAGATCCCAGACGGGGGAGTGTCCAGCTTGGCTCCCTCGGCTGGTAAAATGACAGCTGAGACAGTCGTGTGTAACACGCAACGGACCGGACAAGTCGGATTGAATGAGAACGAAACGGAAAAGAAGAAAGCTTCAAACACGAAAACCGTCGAGGCTGCACTCCGGGCATCGGCAAGGAGCACGATAAAAGATCCTGGGCCACCAACCAGTCAAGTGGTGGAAGGCGGGTCTCCGGCCGTCGAACCGGGGAGTGGGAGTCCAACCACTCAAGTGACAAACATTAGTGCGCAGATACGACCGACTGCAGAGTCCATGTCTAGAGCACAAGCGGAAGCAAAATATATAAAACTCCTGGATGATACGCAGAGACAATTGGAGGCAGTGGAGGCATCAGTACGAGCTGCGGTAAACACGAAAGTAGAAATTAAAACTGGTACCAAGGCACTGGGCACTTGCTTCAGAGAGTTCCTAAGCATTGCAAAGAAAATAGGCATGACACGACCCTCCGATGCTATCGAACAACGAATGCGGCATCTGCAGCAGCTACAACAACAGCAGCACGCGCAAACAATGAAGCTGATCAATGAAATACGCGAAGAGCAACTCAAGCACCAACAGCTCACGCAGCAGAAAATAGACAAACTTCTACAAAGCCGACAAGCAGAAAGTTTGGGAGGCGATATGACATGGGCGCAAGACAAAATGAACAGTCAGGATGAAAGGTTTGCCAATCAGGACCAGAAGCTTGATAAAATAATTTCTGACTTGGAAAAGTTTGCGCGATTACCGGCAAACACACTGCAAGAACAACAGCATCGACAGCATGAGAAACAGCAACCAAACTTAAACAGCAAAGAGCAAGAGGAAGAAAACACTGTACGAAAAACCAAAAGGCAAACGCAGAGACAACGGATGAAGCAAAGACAGATAGTAAACACTGATCAGAATGAGGCCCCAGATGCAAGCACGGAGCCCGTCCAAAGCGTAGAGGGAACCGAAATCAGCAACTGGAAGACGGTAAAGAGAAAAGGCAACGGCAAAAATCTGGCTAGAGTAACACCTGATGCAGTCATTGTTAAAATAACTGAGGATAAGACGTATGCTGACACACTAAGAAACGTAAAGAAAGGCCTCAATGACGCCGGACTAACGGACGAAGTAGGTATGTCAAAGAGAACGATGAACGGAGATCTGCTCCTACAGTTAAAAAAGAGAACCAACAAAACATCACAGCTGAGGACCATTGTAGAGGACACCACGGGAGCCGAAACCTACCTCAAAACGGCTACAGTCGCCGTAGAGATACGAGGGTTAGACTCAGATGCTACGCCAGAAGACTTGATTGCTGCTATATCTGCTAGAACGAATAACGATGTACCTGTGCAGAACATCAAAACAATTAAACCCGATAACAGAGGCAAAGCAACAGCAGTGGTTCTACTTCAAGCCAGGGCAGCCAACGAGTTAGTTACAGGACAACGATTGCGTATTGGTTGGGCATCGTGCTCAACCAGAATACGCTATCCCATGAACAGATGCACCCGCTGCTTCGACTTCGGACACAAAAAGAGCACATGTAGTGGACCTGACCGCACAGGAATTTGTCTTAACTGTTGGAGGCCTGGACACACAAAAAAGGACTGCGATGCGAATGCACGGTGTGGACTGTGCGAAGAAGATGGCGTTGAAGGCACGGGTGACCACTTTTCCGGAAGTGGAAAATGCCTGACTTTCAAACGATTCCTAGCTAACTGCAGGAATAAACGATGACAAGAATACTACAAATAAACCTCAACCGCTGTAAGGTGGCGCAACAACTGCTCCTACAGACAGCCACCGACAAGAAAGCTGATGTAATAATAATATGCGAACAGAACAAGACGCTACCTCATTGGTACCCGGACATCGACGGGAAGGCAGCGATTGCTATGCACCAGTCGATTACCCCAGAAGAAGTAGGGAAACCGGGCAAAGGTTACGTGTGGGTTAGCATCAGAGGGATTCGAATATACTCCTGCTACATCTCCCCAAATACCTCAATAGATGATTACAGAGACTACTTAGAACGACTAGAGGATAGCATACGATCAATACCCGGAGAAGTCATTCTGGCAGGAGACTTCAATGCGAAACACGCGGAGTGGGGATCAGCGGTAAACGATCCAAGAGGAAACGAATTAGCATCTTTGGCTGCCTCTTTGAACTTAAACGTATGTAACGTTGGAAACACCCCAACATTTGAAAGAGGACTGAGTCACTCCATACTAGATCTTACGTTTGCCACACCACTCACAGCGCGAGAAATAGTCGACTGGAGCGTTCTAGAGGAAGAGACTAGGAGCGATCATAAGTATATCTTCTATAGGATCGGGATGCACAATGAAAGACGTCCTAACTGCCCCACAGGATGGAGCCGTAGGAAACTGGACCCGCAAAAATTAAAACAATTCCTTGATGATAAAGATACACCGAACAACGCTCAGCAGCTGATGGAGCATATCAAGGGAGCGTGCAACGCGGCTATGCCAATAATTAAGCCGGCACGCAGCTACCATAAACCACAATACTGGTGGACAAATGAAATAGCTGAACTAAGAAGAGCATCGCTAAAAGCAAGAAGGCAGTATCAAAAGGCAGTGAAGAGAGGCCCAGCCAACGAGTTAAACCAGATATTCAAGGATGCCCGAAAAAGCTTAAGAATCGCGATAAGGAAGAGCCAGGAGAAGTGCTGGAAGGACCTAATCGCTGAAGTAGATCGCGATCCGTGGGGCACACCTTACAGGATGGTCATGAGAAAATTAGGAAAACGACAACCGATACCGACGAGGATGATACCCGCCATAATAGCCGAGTTGTTCCCTGTCCACCCGGCCATCGAGGAAAAACATCAATGGACAATGGCACCGACACCAACGGTCACTGAGCGGGAACTACAGCTGGCAAGCGCAAGACTGACACCGGGAAAGGCACCTGGACCAGATGGCGTGCCGAATGAAGCTCTGAAGGTGGCGGTCAGCACACACCCAATGATGTTCCAGAAAGTCTACAGCCAATGCCTAGCCAACGGAATCTTTCCAACCCCATGGAAACGTGCGAGACTGGTGTTGCTGCGGAAAGGGGACAAACCAGCAGACCTCCCGTCGAGTTATCGCCCCCTGTGCATGCTTGACACAACGGGAAAGCTTTACGAGCGGATAATATCAAACCGCATTGAGGAAGCTATGAACACTAAAAATACAGGGTTAGCAGAAAACCAATATGGCTTCAGAAAAGGACGATCGACCATCGACGCCATCGGCAAAGTTATGGAAGTGGTAGCGGATGCTGGTAAGGGAGCTGCATATCAAAGACAGCTATGCGTATTAATCACGCTCGATGTAGCCAATGCATTCAACTCAGCATCATGGAGAGCAATACTACAGGCGATGACCATAAAAAAGATACCAGACTATCTCATAAGCGTCGTCAGGGACTATTTCCGTGATAGGAAGATATTCCACGGTGAAGCCCAGGAAGCCGTAGTGCTCACAAGCGGAGTACCCCAGGGATCAGTTCTCGGCCCTCTCCTGTGGAGCATAATGTATGACAAATTGCTCACCAAAGAAATGCCAGAAGGGGTGAGCCTGATCGGATTTGCGGACGACGTGGCTGTGGTCGCACGAACATGGAGAGTAGAACACCTCGAAGACATCGTCAACAAAACTCTTGAGATCATATACCAATGGATGAGCGAACACCGGTTGAAGTTAGCTGCACACAAGACGGAGGCTGTCATGCTAACGAGGAAAAAGGGGTATCGGAGGCCCACATTTACTGTGGGAGGCCAGCAAATCAGCACACAAAACTCGGTCAAGTACCTGGGTATAGAAGTAGATTCTGGAAGAAGGTTTAAAGTCCACGAGCAAATGGTCGGTGCCAAAGCGACGAAAACCGCGCAGTCCCTGTCGAGAATACTGCCAAATATCGGAGGTCCATCTACAGCCAAGAGGCAATTGCTGTCCAGCGTCGTTCATAGCCAACTGCTCTACGCTGCGCCGATCTGGCAACCACTGCTAGACCACAGACCGGACAGCGAAATACCCATCAAGGGAGATTCAGCCATACATATGAAGGCGGTTAGGTTAGGTTAGGTTAGGTTAGGTTAGGTTAGGTTAGGTTAGGTTAGGTTAGGTTAGGTTAGGTTCCATCCAGCGCAGCAAGAGGACGTGCTGGAAAGAGCTCATATCTTCAGTCGACGCCGATCCGTTCGGTAAACCGTATAAGCTGGTGATGCGCAAGCTGAGAGGTCCTCCTCCAACGGCTTCGATGGAACACGAAACGCTGCAGTCGGTCGTCGATTCCCTGTTCCCGAAACACCTAGCGAGAACGGACGGCCCGCTGGTCCACGTGGATCCAGTAGTCCCGTTCACGGCTTCGGAAGTGGACTCGGCGGTCGAGAGGGCGGGCAGCAAGAACAAAGCCCCTGGCCCGGACGGAATCACCGGCAGGATACTCCAGGCGGTGCACAAGGCACACCCTAACATCCTGCTGGAGCTCTATAACAGCTGTCTCCGCTGTGGGACCTTCCCTGCGGAATGGAAGACCTCTAGGGTGGTGCTACTGAAGAAAGGAAACAAACCTGACGGCGTGCCCTCTTCCTATAGGCCTCTCTGTCTGTTGAACGACGTCGGCAAAGTCCTCGAGTTTCTGCTCGCTCTTAGACTCGAGGACCATATATCGAACAGCGGCGGGCTCTCGGCCAATCAGTTTGGCTTTAGGAAAGGGAAGTCCACAGACGACGCAGTACGTGAGCTGGAGGCCAACCTCTTAGAAGGAGTCAACGGGGGCAAGTACTGCCTAGCTGTCAGCATAGATATTAGAAATGCATTCAACTCTATCAGGTGGTCGGACATCATGGATGCCCTGCCAGGATGGAGCGTCCCGCAGTACCTACAGAACATGTTCCGGTCTTACTTCTCCGGGAGAACGGGAACGGTGTACGCGAACTGCGCGGAGGGTGGTAAACTGGAGATTAAGATTACCGGAGGTGTGCCCCAGGGTTCCGTCGTAGGCCCCCTCCTATGGAACGCTACATTCGATGCCGTCCTGAGAACCGAGCTGCCCAGTGGAGCCAAGCTGCTGGGATTCGCTGACGACACGATGTTAGTCACCAAGGCAATGTCGATCCAGGAGTTGGAAGCCCTGACTAATGATGCACTGTCTTTGGTGGAGGAGCGGATCACCAACCTCGGCCTCCAGATCGCGGTGGAGAAGACAGAAGCCGTACTCTTCACGTACAAGTACAAGTACACTCAGCCCGTAATCAAACTGTGTGGCGGCGACATCCAACTCTCGACCGAGATGAATTATCTCGGGATGGTGGTGGACAGGTCGATGCTTTTTAAGGGCCACGTGAAGAAAGCGGCAACCAGAGCAGCGGAGATAGGGAACCAGCTTGCGAGGATCATGCCAAACGTGGGCGGGCCCCGAGAGGACCGACGGCGGCTCCTGACGTCGGTGGTGCATTCAGTGCTCCTGTACGGTGCCCCTAGCTGGGCGCATACGCTGGAGCTCGCGCCAGGGAACGTCCGGGCCCTGAATAGAGCTCAACGGAGAGTTCTTCTCCGGTGCACCTGCGCGTACCGCACCGTCTCCGAGGCGGCCACAAACGTGATCGCATCAACGCCACCTGCAGATCTCCTGGCGAAGGAAAGAGAGGCAGCGTTTGACCGGAGACGGGCCCCTGCAGCACCCTCGGCAGGCAACGATCCAAGGACCATTACCATGGAGGCATGGCAGGAGAGGTGGTCGACTGAGGAATCGGGAAGCTGGACTAGGCGGCTGATCCCAGACGTCCGTCCCTGGTGCTCCAGGAGTCACGGGCTGGTTACGAACTTCCACCTAACGCAGTTCCTGTCGGGACACGGATGTTTCGGCCAGTATCTGCACCGGATCCGCAAGCTGGACACCCCCAGGTGTGTGGACTGTCTCGCGCCAGTGGATGATGCGGAGCATGCCTTTTTCCTGTGTGATAGGTGGTGGCGTCAGAGAACGGAGTTGAAAGCCACAATCAACGGCCCATTTACTCCTGAGACTGTTGTGGGGAAGATGATGGAGTCTCGGAGCAATTGGATGGCGGTAGAGCGGTTCGTGAAGGAAGTGCTGACGAAGAGGGAAGCCGAGGAGAGAGATCGGCAGCGTCAAGCCTAAATTTAGCGGAAGACAAGGTCTTCGAACGCGGTGGCGGCGGTCGAATCATGGCAACGCGTGGTTCGGCCGCTGGAGTCAGAATACAGAGCAAGGACACTGACATCCCGGGTGAAGAAGGGGATAAGTCTTCAGGAACGTTCGCAGACGGCGAAGAGCACCGCGGGGGGGGGTGCATGTACAACTGTACATAGGGTAGAGGCGAGTTCGGTCAGGTGCCGCTGGCCCGCCTCGATCCCCATGCCCCCCACGGTCCATGGCACCAGGGTGGGTGGTAGGCACTCGGGGTTGGGTGCTGGAAACAGCACCCAACCCCGAGCCGGTGTCATCCGCACCAAGACACGCAGACCAAGTTCCACTACGGTTCCAGTACGAACCATCGAATGGTGGGCTGGATGGCTCAGTTGGATGTTCCAGGATGACTTCGTGTAGCTGCCACTGCTGCATTTACTCATCAACCCAGAACTTAGTTAAGTCTTCTTTATTGTGGGCCGAAGGCCACTTTTTTGATGGTGTAGGGCCATCGGATGTAATGATGCTTATATGTATATATTGTATAGGTTAGGTTAGGTTAGGTTAGGTTAGGTTAGGTTAGGTTAGGTTAGGTTAGGTTAGGTTAGGTTAGGTTAGGTTACCCCCCCGAAGGGACCCACCTTGCCGTGGTGGGGGGGCTCACTGCCATTAATTTGGTCGGTGCCAAGAGGTTCCCACTCTCCCGGTCCTTACTTTAATTAGTTGGGGCCGGCGTATCTAGAGTCACCCCTTACCTTAATCGGTTGGGGGTGATAGGTCCTGGAGCTAGCCTGCAAGCATCTGCAAAGGCTCTGAGCCGGTCCTGACCTTAGCCAGTTGGGATCGGTAAGGTTGGAGGTAGCCTGATAGCGATTATCTAAGCCCTAAGGGAAGGAAAACCCCGACAGAAAACCAGGTTAGAATTGTCCTGATCAATCGTCCGGGAGTGCGGTCGACTCCTGGGGGGCTGAAAGACTATGAGAACGGAACGAATAGGAAGCAACGGGGGGGCTGGCAACCCCCCCGCCAAGGCAACGGCTCAGAAGGAAAACTGTAAACCCCCTGGCGGCAGGGTTAAAACGCGAACAAAAAACGATGGCACAAAACAAAACGGAAGTTATACCCCTGACCAAGGCCCCCACGGATTCGGGGGGGGGGCCGGCCATCACGGACACACCAACTGGAAAACTGGCAACTGGACTTGTAGGGAACGAGGATTCGGCTATGACAAAAAACATGCCCACGAGGGCGGAAGCAGGTGGGTCGCGCACTACGGAGACCGATCCAAACCAGACGGTGGCTGGTAAACCCCAAGCATCGGCCAGCACGGTGAAAGCCAGCATGACGAGAGCGCAGGCGGAGAGTAGGTACCTGCGAGCTCTGGATGACGTCCGGTCGTGCGTCGAGACGCTAGAGTCGTCGGTACTTGCAGCCCCGAACACCAAGACGGACATCAAAAGCGGCACTAAAGCGCTCGGCAAGAGCTTCAGGGAACTCCTTGGTCTGGCTAAGCTCATAGGCACGGTCAAAGCTCCCGATGCCATGGAGCAGCAAATGAAGCAGCTGCAGCAACAACATCAGCAACAGCACGCTCAAACTGTTGAAATGATCAAGGCCCTGAAAGAAGATCAGCTCAAGGTTCGGAACTCGCTCCAAGAGCAAATCAATGTTCTACTGCAAGAACAGCGGGCGAGTGTGAAGCAGCAGCAACAACAGCAACATGAGATGATGCAGCAGCAACAGCAGCAACAGCAGCAGCAGATGCAGCAGCAGCAGAAGCAGCAGCAGCAGAAGCAGCAGCAGCAGAAGCAGCAGCAGCAGCAGCAGCAGCAGCAGCAGCAGACGCGGCGTCAGGGGCAGCAGCAGCAGCTGACGCAGCAACAACAACAACAGCAGCAGCAGACGCAGCAACAGCAACAACAGCAGCAGCAGCAGCTTCAGCAGCATCAATGGCAGCAGCAGCAGCTGAATCAACCCTCCTGGAGCCAAGTAGTACGCAGAGGCCGCAAGAAGAGCAAGGAGAACCCACTGGAGTCTGCCCGGCATCCACGCACGGCCATCGACCAAGTGGCCCTCCTGCGGAAGCGGAATCCGCGATCTATGGCGGTCACAATCGACCGGCCGGCTGAAGGAGGCTCTCTGGTTTCCGTAATGAAGAAGGTATCGGGCTCGATCAACCTCCAGTCCCTTGGCGTCAAGGTCCTGACGACAAGAAAGACCAGGGCGGGAGGAATCCTCCTCGAGATCGAGGGGAACGAAAAAGCCACGCTGCTAGCCACGAAGATCCGGGAGGTGGTAGGAGACGAGGCTAGGGTCAGGTTACCTGAGCCCCGCACGCCTGTCCTACTGCTGGGAATTCCGGAATGGGCAGAAGCAGAAAACGTCGTTGCCGGGGTAACACAGGCGGGAGTCACCGGAGTCACCTCCGAAAACGTGATCATCCGCAAGAACTCCGGTGGTAGAGGGGAGTTCGTCGCGAGCCTCCAATTGCCGCTCAAGGACGCCATCACGCTGGCTGAGAAGAAAGCGGTCATCGTGGAGTGGACTAAGTGCAGGGTCAAACTACTGGCTAATAACCAACCTACCTGCTTCCACTGCCAAGGGAAAGGACATCTGGCTGCTGAGTGCCGGAACGAGGCCAAGCCCAGACGCTGCCACAGATGCAGGAAGGACGACCACCTTGTGAAGGACTGCGCCTTACTGAAGCAGACGCAACAGCAGCAGCAGCCGCAGCCCTCAACCTCAAGTGGTGAGGCTTCGGCAGAAGCAAGCAGAGCAGTGTGATGGGACTCGACTTCGTGCAGTGCAACCTCAACCATTGTAGCGTGGCACAAGACCTCGTCACGCAATTCATGGTTGAAGAAAGAGTCGACGTCGCCCTGATCAGTGACCCCTACAAGGTGGATCTCGCTTCCAGCGCCTGGCGTGTGAGCGCCGGACAACGGAAGGCGGCCATCTATATCGCGAACACGGGAGTAACGGTGGCCAACGTCATCAGTGACCCCGAATTTGTTTCAGCTCGACTTAACGGCGTCCAGGTGTACAGCTGCTACGCGTCACCCAACAGACCCATCGAAGACTTCCAGGACCTGCTTCGCCGTCTTGAGGACAACATCAGGACCGTTCAACAGGATGTCCCTGTCCTCGTCACCGGGGATCTCAACGCCAGATCGGCTGCGTGGGGTGACTGGGTTGACAACAGGAGAGGGGAAGAACTGGAGCTGATGATTGAGTCCCTCGGTCTGGTCATCGCGAACTCGGGCTCAACTCCAACCTTTTCAAGAGGCGCTGGATCTATCGTCGATGTCACCCTGTCATGCGACTCCTTGGCATCTCGCATCACAGGCTGGAGAGTTCTGGAGTCGGTGTTTAACAACAGCGACCACCACTACATCAGGTTCTCCTTGACTCCCGAAAGGGACCGAGACAGAGCCGCCCCTGCATCAAACGCCGCCCCACGCGCCTGGAACACCGCGGGTGGGGTCGCCAACGACACCTTCCTCGCTGGATTGATCCTAGCCGAGTGGCTCGAGCAAGGCGGCCCCCAGGACTGGCAAGACGCTGAATGCGGGGCCTCCGTACTTCGGTCGAGGGTCACAGCCGCCTGTGACTTTGCCTTTCCCGCCCGTCGGACGCCTAACCCGAGGAAGCCTCCCGTTCACTGGTGGAACGCGGACATCGAGGCTCTCCGCGTCGACTGCACCAGGGCCAAACGCCGGATGACGAGGATGACCGCCCGGGTTTCAAGACTACGGCGCCGCCAGGCCCACGAGTTCGACGAAGAACGGGCAGACGCAGAGCTCACCTTGACTAACCATGCATACCGGGAATCCAAGAGGCAGTTGAAGATCGCCATCCAGCGCAGCAAGAGGACGTGCTGGAAAGAGCTCATATCTTCAGTCGACGCCGATCCGTTCGGTAAACCGTATAAGCTGGTGATGCGCAAGCTGAGAGGTCCTCCTCCAACGGCTTCGATGGAACACGAAACGCTGCAGTCGGTCGTCGATTCCCTGTTCCCGAAACACCTAGCGAGAACGGACGGCCCGCTGGTCCACGTGGATCCAGTAGTCCCGTTCACGGCTTCGGAAGTGGACTCGGCGGTCGAGAGGGCGGGCAGCAAGAACAAAGCCCCTGGCCCGGACGGAATCACCGGCAGGATACTCCAGGCGGTGCACAAGGCACACCCTAACATCCTGCTGGAGCTCTATAACAGCTGTCTCCGCTGTGGGACCTTCCCTGCGGAATGGAAGACCTCTAGGGTGGTGCTACTGAAGAAAGGAAACAAACCTGACGGCGTGCCCTCTTCCTATAGGCCTCTCTGTCTGTTGAACGACGTCGGCAAAGTCCTCGAGTTTCTGCTCGCTCTTAGACTCGAGGACCATATATCGAACAGCGGCGGGCTCTCGGCCAATCAGTTTGGCTTTAGGAAAGGGAAGTCCACAGACGACGCAGTACGTGAGCTGGAGGCCAACCTCTTAGAAGGAGTCAACGGGGGCAAGTACTGCCTAGCTGTCAGCATAGATATTAGAAATGCATTCAACTCTATCAGGTGGTCGGACATCATGGATGCCCTGCCAGGATGGAGCGTCCCGCAGTACCTACAGAACATGTTCCGGTCTTACTTCTCCGGGAGAACGGGAACGGTGTACGCGAACTGCGCGGAGGGTGGTAAACTGGAGATTAAGATTACCGGAGGTGTGCCCCAGGGTTCCGTCGTAGGCCCCCTCCTATGGAACGCTACATTCGATGCCGTCCTGAGAACCGAGCTGCCCAGTGGAGCCAAGCTGCTGGGATTCGCTGACGACACGATGTTAGTCACCAAGGCAATGTCGATCCAGGAGTTGGAAGCCCTGACTAATGATGCACTGTCTTTGGTGGAGGAGCGGATCACCAACCTCGGCCTCCAGATCGCGGTGGAGAAGACAGAAGCCGTACTCTTCACGTACAAGTACAAGTACACTCAGCCCGTAATCAAACTGTGTGGCGGCGACATCCAACTCTCGACCGAGATGAATTATCTCGGGATGGTGGTGGACAGGTCGATGCTTTTTAAGGGCCACGTGAAGAAAGCGGCAACCAGAGCAGCGGAGATAGGGAACCAGCTTGCGAGGATCATGCCAAACGTGGGCGGGCCCCGAGAGGACCGACGGCGGCTCCTGACGTCGGTGGTGCATTCAGTGCTCCTGTACGGTGCCCCTAGCTGGGCGCATACGCTGGAGCTCGCGCCAGGGAACGTCCGGGCCCTGAATAGAGCTCAACGGAGAGTTCTTCTCCGGTGCACCTGCGCGTACCGCACCGTCTCCGAGGCGGCCACAAACGTGATCGCATCAACGCCACCTGCAGATCTCCTGGCGAAGGAAAGAGAGGCAGCGTTTGACCGGAGACGGGCCCCTGCAGCACCCTCGGCAGGCAACGATCCAAGGACCATTACCATGGAGGCATGGCAGGAGAGGTGGTCGACTGAGGAATCGGGAAGCTGGACTAGGCGGCTGATCCCAGACGTCCGTCCCTGGTGCTCCAGGAGTCACGGGCTGGTTACGAACTTCCACCTAACGCAGTTCCTGTCGGGACACGGATGTTTCGGCCAGTATCTGCACCGGATCCGCAAGCTGGACACCCCCAGGTGTGTGGACTGTCTCGCGCCAGTGGATGATGCGGAGCATGCCTTTTTCCTGTGTGATAGGTGGTGGCGTCAGAGAACGGAGTTGAAAGCCACAATCAACGGCCCATTTACTCCTGAGACTGTTGTGGGGAAGATGATGGAGTCTCGGAGCAATTGGATGGCGGTAGAGCGGTTCGTGAAGGAAGTGCTGACGAAGAGGGAAGCCGAGGAGAGAGATCGGCAGCGTCAAGCCTAAATTTAGCGGAAGACAAGGTCTTCGAACGCGGTGGCGGCGGTCGAATCATGGCAACGCGTGGTTCGGCCGCTGGAGTCAGAATACAGAGCAAGGACACTGACATCCCGGGTGAAGAAGGGGATAAGTCTTCAGGAACGTTCGCAGACGGCGAAGAGCACCGCGGGGGGGGGTGCATGTACAACTGTACATAGGGTAGAGGCGAGTTCGGTCAGGTGCCGCTGGCCCGCCTCGATCCCCATGCCCCCCACGGTCCATGGCACCAGGGTGGGTGGTAGGCACTCGGGGTTGGGTGCTGGAAACAGCACCCAACCCCGAGCCGGTGTCATCCGCACCAAGACACGCAGACCAAGTTCCACTACGGTTCCAGTACGAACCATCGAATGGTGGGCTGGATGGCTCAGTTGGATGTTCCAGGATGACTTCGTGTAGCTGCCACTGCTGCATTTACTCATCAACCCAGAACTTAGTTAAGTCTTCTTTATTGTGGGCCGAAGGCCACTTTTTTGATGGTGTAGGGCCATCGGATGTAATGATGCTTATATGTATATATTGTATAATTTCATCAATAAACGATGTGGGGGAGCTGGCGAATTGCCTCACCAGGTATTTCCGGCCCCCCACGATACCGTAATAAAAAAAAAAAAAAAAAAAAAAAAAAAAGGTTAGGTTAGGTTAGGTTAGGTTAGGTTAGGTTAGGTTAGGTTAGGTTAGGTTAGGTTAGGTTAGGTTAGGTTCCCGGTAATCCTTCGGGATGGCATGAGCATGCCACCGGGCGCGTCCCCAGGCTGCGGATAGGGGAACGTCCTGTAGATATGCAGGACAGCCGCGATATAAGCCATACCCTTCGGGATTGGACGAATAAGCGGTCGCGGACAAGCTCACCACCGGGGGACCGATCGACCCCCGGTGTCCACCAAGATCAGGACCACGGACGGAAATCAGACAGACGGCGTGAGGCTGGCGCCGTCAGTGGCGCACTAGCCAACACAACCAAAAATGACAAGTACACCACAAGCAAGCAAAGTTACTTCTCCAGGGGGGTCGGATACCCAGGGGGCGGCAGTTGACTGTGTTCAAGCGAGCAGTCAGAGGTCGTCATCAAACAATCGCGAGAAAACAGGTGCGGGGGTGGCCAGCCAGGCTCCCGTCAACCTGAAACCGGTTACTAGTGCTGAGACAGCCGTTAGGTTAGGTTAGGTTAGGTTAGGTTAGGTTAGGTTAGGTTAGGTTAGGTTAGGTTAGGTTAGGTTAGGTTAGGTTAGGTTAGGTTAGGTTAGGTTAGGTTAGGTTAGGTTAGGTTAGGTTAGGTAGGTTAGGTTAGGTTAGGTTAGGTTAGGTTAGGTTAGGTTAGGTTAGGTTAGGTTAGGTTAGGTTAGGTTAGGTTAGGTTAGGTTAGGTTAGGTTAGGGTTAGGTTAGGTTAGGTTAGGTTAGGTTAGGTTAGGTTAGGTTAGGTTAGGTTAGGTTAGGTTAGGTTAGGTTAGGTTAGGTTAGGTTAGGTTAGGTTAGGTTAGGTTAGGTTAGGTTAGGTTAGGTTAGGTTAGGTTAGGTTAGGTTAGGTTAGGTTTAGGTTAGGTTAGGTTAGGTTAGGTTAGGTTAGGTTAGGTTAGGTTAGGTTAGGTTAGGTTAGGTTAGGTTAGGTTAGGTTCCCGGTAATCCTTCGGGATGGCATGAGCATGCCACCGGGCGCGTCCCAGGCTGCGGATAGGGGAACGTCCTGTAGATATGCAGGACAGCCGCGATATAAGCCATACCCTTCGGGATTGGACGAATAAGCGGTCGCGGACAAGCTCACCACCGGGGGACCGATCGACCCCCGGTGTCCACCAAGATCAGGACCACGGACGGAAATCAGACAGACGGCGTGAGGCTGGCGCCGTCAGTGGCGCACTAGCCAACACAACCAAAAATGACAAGTACACCACAAGCAAGCAAAGTTACTTCTCCAGGGGGGTCGGATACCCAGGAGGCGGCAGTTGACTGTGTCCAAGCGAGCAGTCAGAGGTCGTCATCAAACAATCGCGAGAAAACAGGTGCGGGGGTGGCCAGCCAGGCTCCCGTCAACCTGAAACCGGTTACTAGTGCTGAGACAGCCGTGTCACAAACGGGCACGCAAAAACAGGCCCTCTCCGGTGGCCGGAAAGCCACTGAAGCTTCTGTTGGTACCATTGGTGGTATGGAGGATAGCGCTCAAAATGTGTTTGCATCTGTTGGTAACACTACCGCGGAGAAGGTCGTGCCCTCAAGCAAGCAACAAAACCAGGCCCCAGACGGAGTTTTGACTGCGAAGACGGAAGCAGGTAACGGGGCAGCCCAAACGAAGGTGATCGACATTGGCCTGCTCAGCGAAGACGAACTTTTGAGCAAGCTCCGTGGGTACCTTAACTCCATGTGTGCCTTCGCCAAGACCACCAGGAATGTCCATAAGGAGCTGAAGGAGACCCTTGTAAACTCCAACAAAGTCATGACACAATATGTCAGAGTGCTCAGGCAAGGGCGAAATTGTGCCTCTACATCTAAAGTGAATAACCCTGCTCACACGCAGACACAGGAAAATGTCACAACTGAGGCACCATCTAATGAGCCAGTCGGGGACGTTTGCAATACAAACTCCTTGATAATAGGCATTAGCCAAGAAGTGAAGGCCATGAGGAAAGAACTCAATGACATACGGGCTAATCAGTGCAATAAGAAGCACGACAACGAGAACGGCGGGGCTAGTTCATGGGCTGAGGTCACCAGGAAAAAACCACTGGTGAAGAATGTTGAAAGGGACCTGACAAGCATCGGCACTGAGATTGTCACGCGGCCTAATACAAAAGGCAAAGCGAGCGACAGGCCGAAAAGAAAGCGACCACCGGCGATCATTGTGCGAATTAAGGACGGCACTTACTCGGAAGCACTCAAAAAACTCAAGGGAAACGGGCAGGTGAAGGCATTTTCTGATGATATAGTTGGCCTGTCGAAGACCAGGGATGGTGATCTATTGGTACGGACAAACCCAAATTCGGAGTCACGGTCAGAGCTAACTCAGGCAATAAGGGATGCGATCGGTGACAGTGATGCAGTGAAGGAGCTGGTACAATATCAGAAGGTAGTCATCCAAGACCTTGACGAACAGGCGGAGCCCGAAGAAGTGATAGAGGCAATCTGCAAGTCAACCGAGGCCAAACCCGAGGACTTAAGAGTGGCACAGACTCGGGAGGCAGCGAGAGGTCAGAAATGGGTCGTTGTTTCTCTTCAGCCAGCGTTAGCTACTAAAGTGCTGTCACTTGGGAAGTTGAGAGTTGGATACGTTAACTGCCGACTTCGCCTTTGGGAAGATCGCGGCAGAGGCAGGTGTCCAAGATGCCTCGCATCTGGGCATGCACGAGACACTTGCAAAGGCCCGGACAGGACAAAATGCTGCCGCGCGTGTGGCAAGACCGGACACCTGGCAGCAAGCTGTGAGGCAGACGGCACCGAAAAAGAGGCTTTCCAGTCGATATTAAGCCAGGAACAGGGCGAGGCGAGAAGGGAACCAGTGCACTCTGCCACAGGCTCACAAAACGCACCAAAATGATCAGCTTCTTACAGGTAAATGTAGGAGTTGGCCGGGCTGCGCAAGACCTGGCTATAGCAACAGCGACCAAGTTGAACTCAGACTTCTTGCTCTTGAGCGAGCAAAACCGGAGCGGCACGGAGATTGACGGTTGGTTCCCCGACAGCCAGAACCGATCGGCTATCGTGGTTAGGGGTCAAATCCCCATAAACCAGTTCGGCCCTCATGAAAGCGGCTTCCGATGGACTGAAGCCCCCGGCCTTCGTGTCTATAGCTGCTACTGGTCCCCAAATTGCAGCATTGCTGAATTCGAATATTTTATACTCCGCCTGGAGCGGAGCATCAGAACATCGGCTCTCCCCTGCGTCGTGGCAGGTGATTTCAACGCCAAGTCGAGGCTTTGGGGGAGCCCGACGGAAGATAAGAGAGGTGTCATTCTCGCAGATATGATGTCCGCCTTAGATTTATACGCATGCAACAGCGGCGACACCCCCACGTTTGTACGCGGCCAGTCGGAGTCACACATTGATGTAACTTTCGTCTCCAACACTATCAGGGGCAGAGTGGAAGACTGGAAGGTTCTGGACATTGAGTCACTCAGCCTCCATAAGTACATTAGCTTCACGCTTAAATCAACGCTCCCTCGGCGGCTGGCAATTGACCGGATGCCACCTGGCTGGTCTACCCGGTCACTTAAACCGGAGTTAATGAAGGCTTCTTTGGCTCTCACCCACCTGCCACCGCATGATCAGCTCCAATCAGCGGAACTGGAGGCGAGCAATTTAGTGACCTGGATAACGAAGGCGGCGGACAAGTGCTTGAAAAAAACCAGGACCTTCACAGGAAAACAACCGGTGCACTGGTGGAGCCGCGAAATCGGCCTGATCAGAGGAGAGTGCAATAAAGCGAGAAGAATCCACCAGAGGACACGAAAGAGGCTCGGTGAGGACGGCAGCCGTGCATCACTCGAACGCTGGAAAGAGCTACGGCGGTCCCTGGCGACCGCGATCAAATCCGCCAAGGAGAGATGCTGGTCCCACTTGATCGCTACGGTGGACAGCGACGTCTGGGGGAAACCATATAAGATCATAATGAGGAAACTGCGGAGACCCAGGCCCATCCCGGGCATAGAACTACCGGGCAGACTCGGAGCCATAGTGAACGGTCTTTTCCCCGCTGCACCGCCGCGCGGCAATGTAAGACTCCCGCAGACCTCCACGGGCCATGAACCTCTTTGCTCAGCAGCGGATGTTGCCTCAGCTGCGGGATCCCTGCCCAACAATAAGGCCCCTGGGCCCGATGGCATTAGTAACGAGATGATAAAGGTAGCAGTAAACGCGAGCCCGGAGAGTTTCGCGCACGCCTACAACAGATGTTTTGCGGAAGGCTGCTTCCCCACAAACTGGAAGATCGGCAGACTGGTTCTCATACCAAAACCGGGCAAGCCCCTTGACAACCCTACAGCGTATAGACCAATATGCCTGCTGGATGGTTGCGGCAAGCTTCTGGAGAAGCTGGTTGTTGCAAAGCTGAGGGAGCACCTCGTCGGCGAACACGAGATTAGCGACAACCAATACGGATTCAGGAGGGGCAGATCCACCATTGACGCCCTAGAGCGGTTAAAATCGCACGTCCAGGCAGCGACATCGGGGCATTACATTCACCACAAGTTGGTCGGCATGCTCACGCTGGATGTGCGAAATGCCTTTAATTCAGCTCCGTGGGAGGCCATAGTCGAGGCAGCCAGGTCGAGGTCACTCCCCCCTGGGCTATTGAAAATTCTTGAGGATTATCTGTCTAACCGCGCGATTCTAGCGTCTACCCCCTCAGACAGGACAAGTTTCGTGCACAATATGTCCTGTGGAGTCCCACAGGGGTCAGTGCTAGGGCCAGACCTCTGGAACTTGCTCTACGACGATCTATTGAGGACCAGGATGCCGGAGGGAGTTAATCTACTAGCTTTTGCAGATGACGTGGCAGTCCTGGCCACGCACAAGGTCCATTTCGAATTGGAAGAGAAGCTGGAGGAAGCGTACAGGTCAATCGAGCGTTGGATGACGGAGCACGGTCTGCAGCTGGCCGCAGAAAAAACGGAGGCCATTGTTTTAACAAACAAGAGAGTGAGGAACGAGATCAGTGTCAGGTGCGGAGGTTTCACAATCGAGTCCAAACCTAGCATAAAGTATCTGGGCGTGCAGGTCGACAAAAAGTTAAAATTCACGAAGCATGCGGAGTTGGCAGCAGACAGGGCGGCGGAAGCGGCTAAACACCTGGGATATCTGATGCCAAACATGGGAGGGCCTAGAGAGAAGTCTCGCCGCCTTTTGACTAGCGTCACGACCTCTAGACTTTTGTATGCAGCACCTTTCTGGTCAGACACGATGAGCGTGAAAGGATGGAAGAAGCTGGCCGCCATACACAGACGCTCCCAACTAAGGGTGGCCTGCTGTTATAGAACGGTGTCGTACGAGGCAGCGGCGGTGATCTCAGGAATCCCGCCAATCTCCCTCCTGGCGAAGGAACGAACTGAGATTTATAAAGGCCGTGACAAGGCCGAGGCGAGAAGGGACCTGATCGCCAAGTGGCAGGAGGAGTGGGATAACGGCACCAACGGAAACGGAAGGTGGACCCACAGACTGATTGGTAGGCTTGAGGAGTGGCTGTCCCGGAAGTCCGGCCAAGTTACGTATCATCTAACTCAAGTGCTGTCTGGTCACGGATGTTTCGGATCTTACCTCCACAGATTCCACCTACTGGAATCCGACGCATGCGCACAGTGTGGCCACTCACCCGACGATCCGGAGCATGCGATATTTAAATGCGACGCGTGGGAAAATTGGCGGCTCCAGACGTGTGGCGAACTGGAGGTGGAGGAACTCCGAGCGGACAACCTGATCCAACTCATGACATCAACCCCTGAGAAGTGGAAGCTGATCGCTAAGCTGGTGTCTAGGATCATGGTTACCAGAGAGAGGGAAGAACGGCGGCGCCAATATCAGCCACGGTGAACCAGAGTGCACTTGATAACTATCGCAAACTAGTTAAGACATTTATATTGTAGTCGGAACGACAAATTTGAGCGGATAGAGCCTCTCGTTCTTTGTATTTATGACGTTTAAGGTCGTTCCTAGGGGATTGTCCTAGGTTTCAACCTCCTGTATTGTGTACTATATTTTGTAGTTAAATAAACGATGGCGGCTCTCTGCCTACCCCCGAAGTAATTCCAGCGGAAAGTTCCGGGGGTAGAAGAGGCTCAGCCGATTGAAAAAAAAAAAAAAAAAAAAAAAAAAAAAAGGTTAGGTTAGGTTAGGTTAGGTTAGGTTAGGTTAGGTTAGGTTAGGTTAGGTTAGGTTAGGTTAGGTTAGGTTAGGTTAGGTTAGGTTAGGTTAGGTTAGGTTAGGTTAGGTTAGGTTAGGTTAGGTTAGGTTAGGTTAGGTTAGGTTAGGTTAGGTTAGGTTAGGTTAGGTTAGGTTAGGTTAGGTTAGGTTAGGTTAGGTTAGGTTAGGTTAGTCCGGTGCAGACCGCCGTGGTGTGAACATCTCGCTCCACGTCGCTCCGTAGTTAAAGTGTTTTTTCGTTCGGAAAAAGTTCACCGTTTTTTGCGCGAGTGGTGTCAAAAGACGCGTAAAGAGCTCCTCTTTACGCCGAGACTTCGCGCGCGAAGTTCGGTTTATTTACGGCCGAGTTACTACAGTTTTTGTTGAGTGAGTGCTGTTCGCGTCAGTGACGAAATTTTCGAAAGTGCGAAAATCTTATCGTGAGTGGTACCAAAATATTCGTCCGAGCCGGCGAAAAATTTTGGTGCATCGAACGCGCAAATCGGTTGAAAATTCGCGGAGTAATCGCGAAAAGTGTTATTTAAATATTCGCCGTTCGGTAATCGCCGTAATAAACATCGCGTAGTCACGTACGCCATTGTACACGCCGCCGCGCAATTACGCGCCGATTACGGGGTTTTGTTTTTTCGTCATTTCTCCTGTTCCTTTGGTCCTACGACCTCGGTCAAGGGCTCATTGGATTCACGGCGTTGAGACGAATCGACGGACACCTATTTTTATGGTGAGTTTTGAACTTTGCGAAAGCTGGCAAAAAGTGACCGGGGAAAAAAAGTGCTAATTAACGGTGGGGACTTATACCAAAAAATTTGCGGCAACGCCACGAATTTAACGGTGTACTCCGTTTGAACCTGGCTGCAGTACCTGGTGAGTAATCTTAGTTTTTATTCTCGAATATTACGCGCAACGCCGCCGGTGAGATCGGCTTCTTCGGCCGCCGCCATTTTCGTCGACACGCGTAAACCAGACCGCCGCCGCCGCCACCACCGCCGCCACGCGCCGAGCGCCGCCGCCGCCGACACGTGCCCTGCGCCGCCGCCGCCACCACGTGCCGAGCGCTGCCGCCGCCGCCACGCGCCGAGCGCCGCCGCCGCCGCCACGCGCCTGAGCGCTGCCGCCGCCGCCACGCGCTGAGCGCTGCCGCCG
The DNA here is from genome assembly GCA_027580255.1 of Therioaphis trifolii. Lineage (NCBI taxonomy): Eukaryota > Metazoa > Arthropoda > Insecta > Hemiptera > Aphididae > Therioaphis > Therioaphis trifolii. The sequence continues at coordinate 33,605 of JALBXZ010000313.1, forward strand.
CCACGCGCCGATCACGGCCGCCGCCGTCTATCAAATACACGGCCGCCGGAAAATCTCCGTGATAGAAACCGCGGCCAATCACGTGCCGTTAGTTGTTGTTGTCGACGCCGCATCGGTGAACAGCTGATCGCCATCAATTGGGAATATTTCCCAAGTTCGGTAAATTCGCCCCCCGACGGCGGATCGCCGCGGGAGCGGTACCCCCGGATAGGTAGACCCAAACCCCGTTGAAATCCGAAATTTCCCCTCCCCCCCATCCCACCCTCAGCCCCCCCGAATTTCAGATACGGATATCTCGGTCCCTATTCGTCGGAGAAACGCGAGACTGGTGCCGTTGGATTTGTCACGCCAAGCCGCGTCCGGTACGTCTGGCAAGAAGAGCGTCGGTGCCAAAATGGACGATTCGGACTCAGAGGAGGACAGTGTAATGGGTAATGACCCTATCGATGATTACTTAAGGAATAGTATGGCTATGGATGGAAAGTCAGCGAAAAATACGACGGCGGAAGGGGTGGATATGGAAGTGGAACAGACTACCACGAAGGAGAAAAGGAAGACCCTGGAAGAAGATATGGTGGATGAGGTCCCAAATAAAAAGAAGGCGCTGGACGAGGTTCCGGCCAAAAAGGTCCCTGGGAAGGTCGAGCTCCGTCTAAACGGTGAAGGCGCTTTGGTGCAGTACATACTGTCCAAACTTAAGAAAATTGTATATGAGGCGAAGTCATTTTTTCCGGGCGACTCGATACTGCTCGATGAACTTGAAGATATGAGGAGCTACCTCAAGAAGAGGATTGACGACGCTTCAATCAAGACCCCTGGCAGTAAGTTTAATAAAAAGGACACCACGTCTCCAGCTTCCCCCCGCCCAGCGATGGTGGACAGCTCCACTGACATGGAGCTTACACCGTCGTGGTGGGACAGCGAGGAGACTAGATCCAAGATGGACGCAGTACGGAGGCCCGGCCCGAGTAAAAGGAGTCCAGTGGCTCGAACCGATGCCGCTGATGCTGATGCTGGTGCGGAAACAGACTTTCCCGCCCTGTCTTATGCTGCTAAGGTGAAGAAATCGACCAAGACTAAAAATGCGAGCCAAAATCCAGGGGCCATGACGTCCGAGTCGAACGCGCCGCAGACCGACAATGAAGCGGAATTTATCACCGTCTCAAGGCAAAAACTCAAAAAACCCACAATGGCTCAAAGCTCCAGGAAGCCAGTTGTCAGGACGGCCGCATTGCTCATAAAGGTCGGAGAAAGTACTACGTATGCGGATACGGTGAAGAAACTCCGCTCGGTCGATCTTGACGTGGAAAAACTGGGAACCAGAGTCACGGCCATGCGGAAAACGGAGAAGGGGGATCTGCTGGTCGAGTTGACAAAGGGCGCGAACGCCATGGCTGCTGCGTCAAGCATAAGACAGAAACTCACATCGGCTCTCCCGGAACAACGGGTTACATGCCTTAGGCAAAATTCTGCGATTGAGATCGTTGATCTGGATGAGGTGGCCACCAAAGAAGAAATTACCGAAGCCCTAGTCCTGAAGTTGTACGGTTAGGTTAGGTTAGGTTAGGTTAGGTTAGGTTAGGTTAGGTTAGGTTAGGTTAGGTTAGGTTAGGTTAGGTTAGGTTAGGTTAGGTTAGTTAGGTTAGGTTAGGTTAGGTTAGGTTAGGTTAGGTTAGGTTAGGTTAGGTTAGGTTAGGTTAGGTTAGGTTAGGTTAGGTTAGGTTAGGTTAGGTTAGGTTAGGTTAGGTTAGGTTAGGTTAGGTTAGGTTAGGTTAGGTTAGGTTAGGTTAGGTTAGGTTAGGTTAGGTTAGGTTAGGTTAGGTTAGGTTCCCCCCCGAGTGGACCCACCTTGCCGTGGTGGGGGGGCTCACGGCCATTCATTTGGTCCGTGCTAAGAGGTCCTACTCCCTACTCCCTGATTCTGCCTTTAATTAGTTGGGATCGGGAGCACTAGAGCCGCCTCTGACCTTAGCCGGTTGGGGGTGGCAGGTACGGTAACCACCTGCTAACACCAGCAAACGGACCCTGAAGGAAAACTGCAAACCCCCTGTCAGTAGGGTAAAAATGACAGAAGGCCACTGTAAACCCAGTATGATCGTCCAAGACAGGAATATTGTTACCACCCCAGGGGCTTCGGAACCCCAGGGGTCGGCATTAGTGGGTGGAACCGGGGTAAAAGCCGGTTCCAACGTAGTGGGCCCACTAAGGTCGTCACCAAACGACCACGAGGGTACGGGGGTGGCCAGCCTAGCCCCCGCAACTCCAAATACGACTAGTGCTGAGGGAGGCATATCAAAACTCCACAAAAAGCTTATAGCAGCAAACTCCGGTAAGCAACCAGGCACACAGACAGCCTTCACAAATCTGCAGCACACGATCAAACTGCAGTTCAAAATTATTAGCGGCATTCTTGCAGCCACGGACAACCTACAACGCTGTAAGGAAAAGAGCAAATCCCCAGTGGTACTGGAAGCTATCGAGCGTGTTACCGGGGCAACCGAAAACCTGAAAACGTCCACAAATAGCCTACACAGTGCGTTCTACGAGGCGGAAAAAGCACTTCTCAGAGAAACATCCGAACAGAAATCTGGAACAGACGCAGTCACGCCGGCCCTAGCTGAGACCAGAGCAGCCATTACTGAAATCCGCGGTGCTATGGAGAAGCAAGGAGCGTTATTAGAAGAGTTGTCAAAACAAGTAAAACTGCAACATCAACAGAAAGCTAATGAGGCCACGACACTCAGGACGAGCACACCTACTAGAAACGAATGGAAGAGTCTAAAGAACCCCCAAAACCCACAGGACCAGCCCCAGTGCAGCAACCAGACCACTAACGAATTTCCTACAGTAAACGAGTGGAGGACCGTGAAAAAATCCCGGAAGGAAAAAAGAGACCGCAAAGAGCACAAAACCGAAGGCAGCAAGAGAAAGAGACTAAAGCCTCCGCCCCCAGATGCCATAGCAGTCAGGCCAGGAGTAGGGGAAACCGCAGCCGAAATACTGAAAACAATAAAGCATGATGTAGAAGTAGATAAAATAGGTGCTAAAGTGTCTACCATAATTGAGAGCAAAAGCGGCGAAATCATTATTAGGCTGAACAAGAAAGACACTAAGAGGACGGAACTTGAAGATGAGTTGAGAAGTAAACTTGGCGCACGAGCTGGGGTGCGCGGACTAGTCAAACTCGAAGACGTGGAGATACAGGACTTGGACTCAGTCACAACGGCCACGGACGTCGAAACTTCAATCCGCCATGCACTAGGCGCACTCTCAGACGACCAGACCATCCAAGTCAAGAGCCTTAGACCATCATACATGGGGACTCAAAGAGCCACAGTTAGAATGAAGAGCACGGACGCATATAAATTGGAAAAAGCAGGAAGAGTGAAAATCGGCTGGGTATACGCCAGGACAAGGATCAAAATAAGGGCCATCAAGTGTTTTAGATGCCTCGGTTACGGACACCGGAAGCAATTCTGCACTGGAATAGACCGATCGGACAAATGCTGCCTATGCACAAGCAAAGGGCACACGGCAACCACATGTAAGTCCCCACCAAAGTGTGCCGCATGCGAGGACATAAAAGAAAAAACAGACCACTACCCAGGCAGCGGAAAATGCATAGCATACCAGCGAGCGATGGTTGCAAACAAGACAAACCCACGCGCAAATGAGCAGAGAGGGCCTAACACAGACAGTGTCGCCCAAACGCCTGCAAGCCATGATTAAGTACCTGCAGATAAACCTGAACTGCTGTAAAGCAGCTCAGGCCCTGCTGCACCAAGTCGCGGCAGAGGAGGCGGTAGACTTCGCATTGACAAGCGAATATAACAGAGAAGAAGGGGCAAACTGGTACGCCGACACATTGGGCAAGGCAGCCATAGTCAACACCAACAAGACGAGACTAGACAACGAGGGACTGGCCGAGGCAGGATTTAGGTGGGTAGAAGTACATGGCCTGAGACTGTACTCATGCTACTGGTCACCGAACTCCACCATCCAGGACTATAAGGATTTTGTAACCAGGTTGGAGAGGTCAGTAAAGAGCAGCACAACAGAGATCCTCCTCACAGGCGACTTCAACGCAAAACACGCAGACTGGGGCTGCCCAAAAAATGATACAAGAGGCGACATTCTGATTGACATGGTCAACTCCGCCGGACTAGTGATTTGCAACAAAGGGAACAAAAGCACCTTCCATAAAGGCTCAATCATCGATCTAACGATTGCAACCCCACGCACGGCCCAAAACATGACCAAATGGGAAATCCTAGACAGAGAGACTTTGAGCGATCATTATTATATCTTGTTTGAGACTTCCACCGGACCGCCAAACACCAAGACACGCAGAAACCGCAAGATCGATGTCAAGAAACTCGAGGCGCTGCTCAAATCAGACTACTTGACCCGAACCCTGGACAGTTGTACAGAGGCAAATCAGATGGCGCTGGCACTCTCAGATGCCATAAACAAATGTCGCCCACCAGGCCAAAGCGGTGGGAAGGTCAGAAAATCCGTACATTGGTGGAATCCGGAGATAAATGCGCTACGGAACAACGCAAACCACCTTCGAAGAGTCTTCCAGCGGAAAAGGAAGAAACACGGTCAAGCAGGTAGCACTGAAGACGAAGCAAACGCCAAAGCAGCAAAGCGCGAACTGGCTCACGCCATAAAAAGGGCAAAGGAGACTGCCTGGAGAAATCTTTGCGACCTGGTCCAGAAGGACACGTGGGGTCTCCCGTACAAAATAGTGATGGACAAACTCACCAGACCACCCCCAATCCCAGAGCTGCACATCCCAGGCAGACTGCGACACATCGTCGACGGGCTATTCCCGCAAAATCCGATTAGAGAGAAAGCTAATCTGCCACCGAACATGCATAGCCATTCAAATTGGAAGATAGACAAGGCAGAATTACAAAACGCCGCAAGCAGCCTCAAAACTAAAATCGCTCCAGGTCCGGATGGGATCCCGAACGAAATCGTCAAGAGCATAGCAAAACTAAATCCTGAAGCGCTGATCAAGGTCTACAACACCTGCCTTGAGAACGGGACATTCCCAGGAACGTGGAAAGCGGCAAGACTGGTCCTCATGAGGAAAGGAGAAAAGCCCTTAGACGAACCGTCATCGTACAGGCCACTTTGCCTGCTCGACTGCCTTGGAAAACTACTAGAAAAAATAATAGACAACAGACTTAGAAAATTCCTAGACGCAAACGATGGACTCCACGACAGGCAATTTGGCTTCAGGAAAGGACGCTCCACTATAGACGCTCTCAACACGCTGAAAGACACCATCAGGCCAAACCAAAAAATTGGTATACTGACGTTGGATATTAGGAACGCCTTTAATTCCGCCCCTTGGAAGGCAATAACGGATGCAATATATAAAAAAGAGGCCCCCGGATATATGCAAAACATCATCGGCAGCTATCTAGAAAACCGAACTCTCATTTTTGGAGAAGGCGAAAAAGAGACGAAAATAGACGTCACTTGTGGAGTACCACAAGGGTCCGTGTTAGGGCCCACCCTGTGGAACATCCTTTATGACGACCTGCTGCGAACGCGACTACCACCGGGAGTGGAATACCTGGCGTTCGCTGACGATGTCGCCCTAGTCGCTAGAGCTAAGGACTCGATTGGCCTCGAACACCTACTCTCCACAGCGGCAAAGGTAGCCCACGACTGGCTGACGAGCGTAGGCCTTACACTGGCCGAACAAAAATGCGAGGCCATGATTATATCGAAAACGAGAACGCATAACGACATGGACATCATAGTAAACGGACACCACGTGCCCGCCAAGAAATGCATAAAATACTTGGGGTTACACATAGACAACAAGTTGACATTTACAGAGCATGCCAGGACCGTAGCATCCAGGGCAGGAAACATAGTAAAAAGACTGGCTCGCATAATGCCAAACATCAGTGCCGCGAAGCAGACGAAGAGGAAACTATTGAGTAACGTAGCACACTCAGTGATGCTGTACGGGGCTCCAATATGGGCAGAGGAAATGAGCGAGAAAGGCTGGACCGAACTCCTAAAAGTGCAGAGACGAATATGCCTGAGAGTGGCATGCGGGTACTGCACGATTTCAAGAGAAGCGGTGTCAGTTATCACGGGCATCGCGCCTCTAAATCTGCTAGCTAGAGAGAGAAATCAAATACACGATCGGAAGAGGAACAGGGGACAAGGAGAACCCCAAGAAAACATCCTGGATACATGGCAGACCGAATGGGACACGTGCAAAAACGGTAGATGGACGTACGCTCTCATCCCAAAAATAGGGCCCTGGACAAACCGCCATCACGGGGAAATAAACTACCATCTAACCCAAGCCCTAAGCGGGCACGGTTGTTTCGCCGCAGATCTTAAGAGATTCGGCAAACTCGATTCATCCGAATGCTGGTTTTGTGGAGAACCAGTGGACGATGCCGAACACACGGTTTTCAAATGCGACGCTTGGCACACGAAAAGGAGAGAAGTAGAGATGAAGCTGGACACAGACTTGACTCCCAGCAGTCTCATCCCGACGATGCTCGCTTCAAAGGCAAACTGGGATACTCTCTCCAACATGATAGGTGATATCATGGGAAGAAAGGAAGCGGAGGAGAGGAGGAGGCAGACAAACGCGCCACACTGAGGATTAGGTTAGGTTAGGTTAGGTTAGGTTAGGTTAGGTTAGGTTAGGTTAGGTTAGGTTAGGTTAGGTTAGGTTAGGTTAGGTTAGGTTAGGTTAGGTTAGGTTAGGTTAGGTTAGGTTAGGTTAGGTTAGGTTAGGTTAGGTTAGGTTAGGTTCCCGGTTTCCTTCGGGATGGCATGGGCATGCCACCGGGCGCGTCCCCAGGTTGCGGATAGGGGAAAGTCCTGCAGATATGCAGGATAGCCGCGAAATAAGCCATACCTTCGGGATGGACGAATAAGCGGTCGCGGACAAGCTCACCACTGGGGGAATGATCGACCCCCGGTGTTCCGAAGGATCTGGCAAACGGACGGAAATCAGGACAACTGGCGCGAGGCTGGCGTCGGCAGTGTTGGCCTAGCCACCAAAATGTCAAGATGAATAGTGCTGAACAAAGTGGAATTGTTACTTCTCCAGGGGGTTCGGAGACCCAGGAGGCGGCAATTGGGGGACGGCGCTCGCCCCAAGGGTCGACATCACTGTCAGGCGCCAAAAGTGTAGGGATGACGAAGCAGGTCCCTACCGCCAGCAATGGAGCTGGTAATGCAACTGCTGTTGAGGGTGTAACGCAGGCCCTCAACGGTGGCCGGAAAGCCACTGAGGCAACTGCAATGGCTACGTCGGAGATAACTTATACGGATGGGAACACCATAGTGGATAACGCGAGTCAGGCAAAGAGGAAGGTGGACATAGCCACTTTGTCTGAAGATGAAGTGCTGACCATGATGCATGGCATTATAAAAGGTATGGTCGAGTTTGCCAACAACACCAAGAACGTGCATCGGGAACTGAAGGACAAACTAAAGAGTACAGGCCTGCTTCTCTCGCAGTTCCTAAGGCTCAGAAAGGGCTCTGGAGCTGTACGCGAAAACCGGCCTGTGGTTCAAAAAGTTGCCGACAACCCGCAACTCCGGTCAATGGAGCTCAAGGTAGCGCAAATGGCGCAAGAGCAGACTACCTTCTTCAGGCAGGTGACAGTGCAACAGACGGAGTGGCAAGCGCAGCAGCAGGAGTGGCTGCTGAAACTAGAGGAGCGCCAGGCGGAAAAAATGCAGCAGGAGCAGCAGCGGGCACTGCGTCAGCAGCAGCAGCAACAGCAGCAGAAGCAGCAGCAGCAGCAACAGCAGCAGCAGCAGCAGCAGAAGCAGCAGCAGAAGCAGCAGCAGCAGAAGCAGCAGCAGAAGCAGCAGCAGCAGCAGCAGAAGCAGCAGCAGCAGCAGAAGCAGCAGCAAATGCAGCAGCAGCAGGGCGTTCAACAGGAGCAACAGCAACAGCAGCAGACGAAGGAGCAGCAGCCAGGCAAGATACCCTCGCTAGGGTCCCAACAACTTGGGACATATAGCGAGGTTTTACGGAGTACGCCGAAACCAAAGCCTCCCCCAGTGAGGCCAAAAGATGCAAAAATAGACCTCCTTAAAAAAAGGATACCAAGGTCAGCGGCGGTGACGGTCGACCGCCCTGCTAGTGGTAACACGCTGGTCTCCGTCATGAGGAGGATCGCTGACCAGGTCGACTTGGTGGCTCTTGATGTCAATGTCAGGACCACCAAGAAAACGAAGACGGGAGGCATCCTCCTCGAGGTAGACGATGAGGAGAAGGCGGTACGGCTGGAGCAGAGGATCATTGCGGTGGTCGGGGAGAGGGCCAGGGTCAGGAGACCGACCCGCCTCACCCCAATCATGCTGTTGGACATTCCAGACTGGGCCGAAGTAGCGGACGTAGCGGCGGGCTTGAGGAAAGCAGGCTTATCGGAGAAGGTCATGGAGTCGGCCAACATAAGCCTTCTCCGTAACAGTGGCGGCCGGAAATCTCTGGTGGCCCGGACCAGCATACCCTACGTCGATGCCATCACGTTGGCAAAGGCCGGAAAGATAGTGGTGTGCTGGACGCAGTGTCGGCTGAAACTCTTGGAGAAGAGTAGGCCGACCTGCTTCCGGTGCCAAACCAGTGGACACATCGCGGCGGAGTGTACCCGAGAGCCGATGGCCCGTCGCTGCTTCCAGTGCGGCGATGAGGGTCACGTGAAGAAGGAGTGCCCCAAGAAGGAAGACGGGGATAAGGACGGGGACGGCAGACCGACGGAGTCGTCTGGCGCTCCGGCCGGTCAGCGGCCGGCGAGGGAGCAGGAGCTCGGAGAGGATCCGGATCAATCGCCGTGATGGAGGTCAGGTATGTCCAAACTAACCTGAATCACTGTAGGGAAGCTCAGGACCTGTTCTGGGAGTTTGTAAGGGCGGAGGAGGTCAGTGTGGCGCTGGTCAGTGAACCGTACGATGTCGGTGTAGCTGGCTGGCAAATAGACCCTTCAGGTCTAGCCGCTCTAGGCGTCCTTCGACCCGGACTCACGCTCGGCGACCCGGAGACGGACGACGGGTTCGCGGCAGCTACTGTTGGGGGCGTTTTGCGTGCCTACAGTTGCTACGCGTCCCCCGCTCTATCCGACGACGAGTTTGAACAGTTCCTGAGTCGCCTCGACGGATCGGTGAGAAGGTACCGCGGGACTGGAATCGACCTCCTGGTGGGGGGAGATTTCAATGCCCGGTCAGCGGCGTGGGGCGACCGTCTGACTAACCGTCGGGGCGATGCTCTAGCTGCATTCGCGGGGTCCTTGGGGATGGTCATCATGAACGTCGGGAGCGAGCCAACCTTCTTCGGGAGAGGGGAGGGTTCGCGCGTCGACGTGACTCTCGCTTCCGAATCGACTGCAAGGAAGATCCGGGGGTGGACCGTGCGCACGGACGTGGAGAACATGAGCGACCACCATCACTTGAGTTACTCCTACGTTCCGTCGCGCACGCCCTTGTCCGCTTCCGTCGCTCCTGCGAGGCGGTCGGCCGGCTGGCGTACGTCACAGATGGACGTCGACCTGCTGGCCGCCGCGTGGGTGGCTGCGGAATGGGCCGGGGCGGCTCCGTCAGCGGGACACGCAGCCGTGTCAGACGGCGCAGAGGCCGGGGCCGAAAGGCTCGTCGGCAACGTCACCGCGGCTTGCGACGTCGCTCTCCCGCCCAGGTCCACCCATCCGGGCGGCAGGCCACCGGTCTTCTGGTGGAACGGCGAAATCGCGGCCGCGAGGGCAGAATGCGTTCGTAGGAGACGGCTGTGGACCAGGTCGCGCGGCGGACGATCCGACGGAGGGTCGACCGCCGCGGCCGAGGTCGAGTTCCGTTCAGCCCGTAAAAGGCTGAAGCACCTGATTCGCGACGCGAAGTCAAGGTGCTGGGCGGAGCTGGTGAAGTCCGTCGACGACGACCCCTGGGGTAAACCCTACAAGGTCGTCATGAAAAAGCTTCGAGGGCCACCCGCAACAGCGTCGATGGAGCCGCGGCAGATCCGCACCATCGCCGCTGAACTCTTCCCCTCTGGGGACGAGGCGGGGGTGCCCACCGACGTCGACCTGGAACCGGTAGCCGTGCCGGAGTTCTCTCGGGCTGAAGTGACGGCCGCCGTCGGTCGTTTCAGGAGTCGAAACAAGGCCCCGGGCCCGGACGGTATACCGTCTCGGGTGTGGGGCGTTGTGCACGACACCGATCCTGGCCGACTTACGGAGGTTTTCAACTCCTGCTTGAGAGGTGGCGTCTTCCCCGGCCGATGGAAGCGCGCAAGGCTCTGCTTGTTGCGTAAACCCGGAAAGCCGGAGGGGGTGCCGACTTCGTACCGGCCACTGTGTCTCCTCGACGACGTCGGGAAGATTTTCGAGCAGCTGTTGGTTTCCCGAGTCGAAGCTCATATGGCCGATTCCGGGCTCGGACTGTCAGATCGGCAGTTCGGCTTCCGGGCCGGTCGGTCCACGGACGACGCCCTTCGTTTCCTCGTCGACGGTCTGTTGCGAGCGACCAACGACGGGCGATTGGCCGTGGCGGTGGGCCTAGACATAAGGAACGCCTTCAACTCCATCGGGTGGGGGGTGGTGCGCGCCGCACTGGATAGACTGGGCATTCCGCCGTACCTGCGGCGGATCCTCGGTTCGTACTTGAGCGCGCGGACACTACTGCTCCTTCGTGACGACGACCGTCAGGCCGTCAACGTCACCTGCGGAGTCCCGCAAGGCTCGGTGCTAGGTCCACTGTTGTGGAACATGACCTACGACACCGTGCTCCGTTTGCCCATGCCCCGTGAAACCGTCACCATGGGGTATGCGGACGACACGCTTATCGTGTCGGTCGGGGACACCGCAGAGGAGCTGGAAGTCCGCGCGAACGAGGCGCTCGAGCTAGTCGCCGACCACATCCGGGGATTGGGGCTGCGGCTAGCGGTCGACAAGACTGAAGCCGTGGTCTTCAAGAACCGGTACCGGCCGGTGGACATCGAGCTGCGGATCGAGGGCCATGCGGTACAGCCGGGCCCGACCCTGAAGTATCTAGGCGTCACCCTGGAAAACAAAGGGTCGTGGTTTGGCACGCACTTGCGCTCCGCGGCCGACAAGGCCCGCCGAGTGATGACGGCGCTGTCCGGACTCATGCCCAATGTCGGCGGACCCCGGGAGGGGAGACGTCGCCTGCTGACGAGCGTCGTACACTCAGTCATGATGTACGGCGCCCCGACGTGGGCGCACGTTCTGCCCTACGAAAAACCGGGGGTCAGAGCGTTGGCTGCAGTCCAGCGGTTAGCCGCCATCCGGAGCGTCTGTGCGTACCGCACGGTGTCCTACGACGCCGTGACGGTAGTCGCGCGCACCATTCCAGTGGAGGTATTGGCTGAGGAACGCAGGACGGCGTTTCTGGCCAAGAGGGCGTCACGGCCAGCAGCTGCTGACGACAGTCCCCTAGCGCCCGGATCTCGGGCCACGACGCCACCCGTACCCTGTCCCTCGGAACAGTAGGGATGGGGCGCGGATGGAGTGGGCTCGGAGGTATCGGCGGGCGGACGCCCCGGTCGGAAGCGGTCGGGAGTGGACGAAAACGCTGGTGCCCCCGGGCCTGCTAAGTCGGTGGGTGGACCGACCGCACGGGGAAATGACCTTTCACCTTACCCAGCTCATGACCGGACACGGCTGTTTCAACCGCTTCTTGCACGGAATAGGTCGTGCACGGTCACCCGGTTGCTCGCATTGCGGCGCACCCGGGGAGCCTGGGGAAGAGGACGATGCCTCGCACACCCTCATGCGCTGTGAAGCGTTTGTGGGTGACCGCGAGCGTCTCGTCCGCGTGATTGGTGTTTTTGACCCGGGCGGGCTGGTTCCGCTCATGCTCGAGAGTCGGGCGAACTGGGATGCGGTGGCTCGCTTTGCGGGGGACGTGATGACCACCAAGGAAGGGGCAGAGCGCGCTAGGCAGTCCCTACAGCGATCGCCTCCAACGCGGCGTGCGAGAAGGGCTCGAAGGGCGAGAGCCCCTCGTTTGAGTCGGTGCCTGGTCGGGCCGCCGGCGGCCACCCAAGGTCTGTTGCGTCTTTTGTCTTTTTATTGTGAGTGGTACGGGAGACATCGTCTCCCGCAACTCATATTTTTTCTTTTTGTACTTAAGGTAGTGTGAAGGGTGACAGGTAGGGTATTGTCCTACCGTCACCCTCTTGTGGAAGTTGTATATTTTATTTTAAATAAACGATGGCGACCCGCCCCCCGAAGTATTGCTTCACGGCGTTTCCCGGTGGGGGGGGGATTGCTGGTTTAAATTATAAAAAAAAAAAAAAAAAAAAAAAAAAAAAAAAAAAAAAAAAAAAAAAAAAAAAAAAAGTAGGGGTTAGGTTAGGTTAGGTTAGGTTAG
>JALBXZ010000314.1:0-45974 GCA_027580255.1 Therioaphis trifolii
ATATGTGACTAAGGGAATAAGTCACTAGCTTTCAATATCTTCAGTGCAATAGGTTATAAGTCATGTATTATTATTAAAACCTAAATTTTTATTGCAAATTTATATTTTCATAAGTATATTTTAAACATAAATAATTATTAAAAATAGATCAATCGCCATTTTCATAACTGAACAAAAATTAATAAGTTTTATCCATCTCCTGAACAATTGTTAAATTTGACTTATACCCTTTTTCCCGAACGCCGTCCAAATAATGACGTAATTTTGGCAAATAGCGTAAGTCCAGTAAACAAACACGGGATTGTCAGTAATATCATAAATATTTCAGAACAACCATTTATAATTGATGAAATTAATTCAAATAATATAAACTGGGACCCATGTACAAACGACAAAGTACTATTAACTGAAACCAGTTTAGACGGCGATAAAATAAATTATTTAACTCGTACAATTCCTACGGACCATCTAAATAACGAAGAAAAGGAAAGTCTTATCGAACTAAAATACGAATATTCCGATATTACGCATATACGAATATTTCGCATAAAACATAAATAACAACATCGTGAGACATCTACACACGCAATTAACCAATATCACGATTAATATTAGAAGATATAACAAGTACATAAATACTAAAATCGTGATACTTCAACAAGCGGCCGCCGTACCCAAAATTTATGATCCCTTGCCATTTCAAAGTCCTTGCCGAAAACAACTATCTCTCCGCATCTAGTATTGACTCACCAATCCTCCGTATCCGGGTTCTCGAGTAATGTATAAGAAAGGGTAAAATAGAGCCCAATGAATTGTATAAATACGGACTTTATTTTACTGTAAAATTAGATTAAGTCCGATTCCCAAGCCTCGAACACTACCTGGTCGTAGCCCCGCGCGGTTACATCGCCGCCAGCTCTAGTGTTCACGAACCTACTTATTTTCGGACAGACCGTAACGTCTGTCCTCACATTTCTTTTATTAAAGTAATTATTATAAGTTACATTTTGTCTTATATTTTAATAAACATATCTACTAATCTCCAACATTGACTTTGTGACTCTTTACCTCAACCTGTCGAAGAACACGCTCAGAGCCGTCAGTCTAATAAATATTGAGTATAGTGACTAGTCTCCTGGTTCACTACATACTTTGTGGTGTCAGGTGTGTGGTTCACTACACTTGGAGCAATATTGTTTCAACGGAAATTTTATATTTGGTTACAGAACAAAAAAAATTTTTAAATATTTGGATTATTTTTTTTTACACGGTAAAAATATGTAGAAATCGCCCCTTGGAGCAATATTTTTTCCCAGTAATTTTTATTTTAGGTTCCAGAACCCGTATTTTATCACTACTCCCTTTCTTATACATTAATCGAGAAACTGGACGAGGAGACCAGGTGAGTCAATACTAGATGCGGAGAGATAGTTGTTTTTGACAAGGACTTTTAAATGGCAAGGGATCATAAAAATATTTATGGACTTTTTTATATCTTCTAAGAATCTTCTATTAATCGTGATATTGGTTAATTGTATATCTCACGATGTTGTTATTTATGTTTTCTGAGAACTATTAATGTATGCGTAATATCGGTTTACTACAATGTAGTATGTTATTATATGTTCTGGCTCCATTTGAGAAGCCAAATTTTTCCGGTTTGGCGGGCGATTTCTACCTATTTTTTAGTGTGTGATTATTTTGGTCAAAAAAACCTATGTATGTTCTGAGTCCATTTGAGAAGCCAATTTTTTCCGGTTTGGCGGGCGATTTCTACCTATTTTTTAGTGTATGATTTTTTTGCCCCAAAAAAACGTATGTATTTTTTGGCTTCATTTGGCTTCTCAAATTTTTTTTAGTGTATGATTTTTTATTTTACAAAAACTTACATGCATGTTCTGAGTCCATTTGAGAAGCCGAATTCATACCAGTTTAGCGGTTAAAATTCACCTTATTTCACCGTGTAAAAAATAAACAACATTTTTTTTTTAAAACAATTTTCACTTTTTTTTTATTTCACACAAAACATTCACATACTTAAAAAAAAAATACACTCAATTATATAATACTTCATACACATGATATTCACAAAACACATAAAATTTTGTTTTATACATTTTTATTTTAAGTATACACTCATTTAAAAAAAAAAAAATTAAGATAATACATTTACACAAGTTTTTTTACTTCTCTGCTAATAGGTACATATTCTACAATACGATCATGTATTAAAAGACAATAAGCACTTACACCATCTAGATTTTCCAAAGCTTCAATTTCTATACTAATATCAACAGTAGAAGCTGTACCTGAATCGTTCTGTTTTGAAGTATCTATCACGACAATCGGTGCCTTAGACTCAAAAGTAGCTGGACTTAATATTGGTTTACCTTCATTTTTACCATAATACGATTCTTGAAACGATGCATACATATTATATAGTACTGCATAATTTTTTCTATCAAAATTCAAGTTTAAATTATCGTACGGATAAACAACAGAATTTAGCATAACTTTAATGTTAGTTATTTTACAATGTTGAAAAAAACTAGCATCAACTCCAATATTGTTTTTCCGGTTTTTCTGTAAACCTATTATAATATATCGAGGTTTTTCTAATTTTGACGCAGTTTTTAAATTCCAAACCGCGTTTTTAGTTTTACCGAGCTCGGGGTATTCATAAGTTTCAAATGATCTGAATGGAGTAAACAAACTTTTACCTTTTTCTACGATTTTCATTAACTTTAACCGTTCTGAATCATCTACATTCTACAGTAACATGCGGGATTTTCCAAACTACTTTATTGAGTGTTATAGAACCGGTTGTTGCTGAATTAAGTGTTTTAGTATGTAAACTATTTAAATCATTATTACATCTCGTTAAAATTAATTCTATACGAGCATTTATCAATATTTTTTTTAAATCTTCAAAAAACCCCAGCCAATATTTCAACGGTATACAAAAACTAAATTCTCCACTATCATTCATTATACTACTATCTTGAAAAATCCAACCTTCATTACGATAACTAATAATTGTTTAAAGTACATGATAAATATGCTTTTAAATAACTTGTTATTCCGAGTACACGGGTTCTATCAACTTCTACACCATTAATCTCTAATCGGACTTGGTCAAATATAATTCGATAAAAAGGAAACTTTCATGTAAATACGGATATACATCTGTTTGTTGAACCCCAATTCGTATTTCATCGTTAGGTTTAAACGAATTTGTATACGGAATGTATGAATGATATTCAATTTTACTAATTTTCGAATCTGTATTATAATTCGAATCAATATCTAAAATATTACTATCAGGCATTTTGTTTTAATTTGAATCCTAACTGTTTTAATATTTGTTTGCTTTTACGAGTTAATTTTATATTTCTTGGTTTTCTTTTCGATACTTTTGATGATAATTCAGTTGAACAACTGATCAGTTTGATTGCTTGCAACTGCTTTATATTCTTAAATATTAAACCCATTTTTTCAAGATTTACAATGTCTAATGTGTAACACAACTGTTATTTTCTCTTCGAAATTATGAATAGGATTATTTTCTTGATCAACTAAACTGATATTTATAGTATTAATAACTTCAGTATTAAGTTTATAATAAATTAAATTTGTTGGTGACTCGACTATTTTAGCACCCGACCTTTCACGAGGAAAAAATTCATAAATCGAGTGAGATTGTATACCATTATCGAATGAACCATTTGCTATATTACACAAGACTTTTATAGAATTAACAGCGTTTATATCAATATTTTTCGATGCTCTAAAATGTGTAACACCTTCATTTCCATACAATTTCTTTTTAAAACCTAATAGACTCGCTAGACTGTTTTCGATTGTGAAATCTACTGGATAGTTACAATTAATTACATATTTCATACGAGTGACATCAGTGTTCATAGTAAAATCTATAGGGTCATAATATTTTTTATTATTATCCATCACACTGTTTAAACGTTCATTATCTTCATGAATTTTGCTAGAAATATATTGTGTGATATCTTCAATCTCGTAACAGCCAAAAGGGAGTTTAATATCTAAATTATGTGTAGGTGTAATAATTCGAATATTGTTATTCGTCTCGTTCACGTTCGGAAACGTATTATATGTGTGTAAGCATAACATTGCAATTTCCGAGTTTCCTCGTAAATTTATCGCTGGGAAATAAGTTGATGACAAAGATGTCATTTTACTGGACAAAATTACAGTAATTGATTCGTTCATATCACCGTTTTTTAAGATTTAATAGGTCTAATATGTAGTATAATCGTTAACTGTCCGCCAGAGTTCTTAATAGGATTATTGTTCTCATCAACTATACTAGTTGCGCCGAGAGAGCGCAAGTCGGCCGCGCATCCAAATGAGGTCGCTCCGCGGCAGTGTTGCCAAATTTTAAAAGTGCGTTTATCGTAAACCTTGGTCAGAATTATCGTATAATTACGATTATTACGATTATCGCTACGCTCGGTTCTTGTTTGGCTCATACAATCAATCATACACAATTTACAAGGAAGAAAATAATACGTTAAATAATAAAAAAATATTATACATAATTATGATAATTATTAACAAATAACAATCAAATATCTTCAAATTCAAATACTTTTATTATATATCTTTATAATATAGTATTAAATACAACTTAGGTAATGAAAAACATAAAAAATAAAAAATAATAATACATAGGTAACTATGATAATTGTTAACAAATAACAATCAATTATCTTAAAATTCAAATACTTTCATTATATACCTTTATAATATATTATTAAATACAACTTAATGAACAAAATAACAAATAAAAAAAAAAAATTAAAATAGTTAGGTTCTTTCACAGTTTTGATTTATTGTACTATTCAGTCTCAAAAGTTATGTCATCATCATCAACAGTATTATTTATAAAATCATACATATTTGATGTCATAGAGTTGAGCATTTCTTTGGATGGTTTAAACTTATAACACGAATATGGTTTTATACACTCACTAGAATTAATAAGACCATTTAATGTATCAGTCATTAGTTTATTGCGTTGTTTTGTTTGAATCAAATTAACTTTAGAAAATAAACGCTCACAGACACAATTTGATTGTGGTAAAGATAATATTGTTAAAATAAACTCAGATAAATTAATAAATAGCTGTTCATATGATTTCAAGTAAATCCAAAAATTATCTACATCTTTAGTTTTAAGAAAGTCTAAGATATTTAATTCAAATGTGTAACTTATAAGTTTCCTCCATTCATCATCAATGAGTTGTATCTGATTGGTTTCATTTACAATTCTGGGAAATAATGAAATGAAGGGTAATAAAGAATTTTCATGTACATTGCCCAATATATTTTTTGGTGAAATCTGTGGTAAGGATTTTAAAATGATATCATTAAAATTATACCTTTTTTTTATTTCAATACATGCGGTTATTATAAATGACCTACAGCGGTTCAACGTGTCCAAAACAATATCATTAGTATTAGATATCTCTTGCTTCTGAAATAAAATAAATACACCGGCGCCTAAATAAATGTCTTTTAATGGCTTGAAAAAAGAAGTATTGTTGGGATCTACATCAAAGCGATTAACCACTTGTCTATAATATGAATAAAGTAATTCTTTGTATAATTCTGATATTCTACCATGTAGTGTATCTAAAACAGGTTTTTCACTATGAAAAATCTTATTTAGTATTGTGAATTTTGGAAGAAAATAATTTAAAAATGTATAGTATATTAACATAGATGGATCGTGCAAAGATTTATAAATATGTTCAGCTGCCTTCAGTCTATCATTTAGCCAATGAGAAGTAAAAAAAAGTTTCAACGCTTGCCATTGCTCCAGTATCCTATTGACTACTATTGCCAATGACAACCACCGTGTTTGTGATGGTTTAAGTATTCTGTGTGGTTCAAATTCACAAAACTCTTGAAACTCTCGAAATTCTGATACTCGTTTGCAGCTAGATTTGAAATAGTTGTAAATATCACGACGGAGGTCTTCGCATTGCCTTGGTAGTGCTTTACAGGCAGAACTAGTGTAAACTGTGGCATATGCACTTTTGGATAAATATTCCTAGAACATTCAAGTACAAAAATGTAAAAACAAATATTTTTCAATCTAAAATTCAAAAATCTTACCTGGGTACAACTCTTTGAATCTACTTGAAACAGAGTTCCATTGTCCCATCATGGAGCTACAGCCATCTGCAGCAAATCCTAAATTTAAACTTTAATATGGGTAATTGTATTAACCACCTAACTAGGGCAATTATAATGATTATAATGCATAATAGTTGTAAATATTATGTATGGTTGTTTAAAAAATACTATACCTGTAATATTCTCAAGTGGTACATTGTCAACAACAAATGATTCTGTTAATTCATTAAATATTGTTTCCGCTGTAGCACCAATATTAGCACGTTCGGAGTCTGTGAATAGCTGTATTAATTTCCAAAATTTTGTTTCAAGTTTATTTAATTCTGAATCAAAGTATTTTACACAAATGTATAGACTTTTAATTGTACCAATATCTGTGCTTTCGTCTATGATTACGCTAAATTTATAATTTTTTAATTTGTCTGTGAGTGCTTCGTGATGACATTTCCCTATAACATTTTTTACTATTGCAGCTGTTTTAGTACGACCCATGCAGAGAGCAGTTAAATGATCCATGATATTAAAAGACAAATTATGCTCAGAAATGAAACCGCTTAGTAATATCTCGGCTTTCTTTGTGTCGTCAATCAGTTTTTTTTTTAATTGTCATTAAAATAACACGGTATTGGTTTTTCACATTTTTCTGATGATCGAATTGTAACTTGGTGTTTTTTAGATGTAATGTGTTTTTTTATTACTGTTAATTCAGCTGTAATTTCAGTATTACACAATTTGCATTTACCTTTATAAGTATCGTTGTGTACTGGAACCAACCAATTTTTAAACTCGGTGTTTTGTAACCATTCGTTGCGAAACTTTTGCTTTTTGTGACTCAGTTTAACTGAACCTTCATTTCTCGATCGCTTAACTTTTTCTGGTGTTCTCAAACGTGGGTCATCTTCGGAATCACTCATATTATTAAAATATATAAAGTATACCACTGAATATATCTACAAAAAAAAAAAACCCGAGGGAGAGAGTATAAAATTATTAAAATTAACGATTAACACAATATGCACTATGCGACTATCGGACTATGGCACTATCTGCAGAATGAATCAAATAATAAATTTAAAGAAAATACTAAATAGTAAATAGTGTTGAATTGTGTTATTATAACATTATAACCTAACCTAACCTAACAATAATAATAAACACTAATAAAATTCATATAATAACACTAACACTATTTTAGGAATAAATTGTTTTTTTTTCATTGGTAGTTGGACACTTGGTGTTTTGGTGGTACGATCCCCCATCCTAAAGCCCGATGGGGGATCTTGTATGCGCTAAAATTATCGTACTTCCCCACCAGGATCGTACCATTTGGCAACCTGCTCCGCGGTTTCGAGGTCTAATTTCTCCCACCAAGTGGACTGGTCGTACGCCGTCGTATGCCGTCGAACGCTTTACGTCTGTTATCGTATTTTGCCAGTTCACTTTAATTATCAATCATTACTTTATTGTTTATACAATAAGTTAAGACGACGTGACGGTCGATGTGAGCCGATGATCCGACGGTGGGAGTCACGTTGGTGGGGGTTGCGCGAACTACGTCGAGTTTTGGTCGCCGCCGACTTTCGCTCTCTCGGCGCAACGGGTATAAATCAATTTTTATTTTTTTAATAACTGCTGTCTTGAGTTTATAATATATTAAATTATTCGGTGATTCGGCTATTTCTTTTCCTCGAGTCGGCTGAGAAAAAAATGCATAAATCGAATGCGATTGCTGTCCGTTGTCTAATGCTCCTTTAGCTATATTACACATGACTTTTATAGAACCACTTCCATTTATCTTGTATTCTACTTTTTCTGATTCGTGATAATATAAATTTAAATTTTCTTGATTGAAACCATGATATTTTTTTTTCAAACCCTAACACATTCGCCAAACTGTTTTCAACATTAAAATCTATATTAAAGTTAGATGCAACTCTACATTTATCATCCAAAATAGTCAGACGAAAATATGCTTTCATACCATTAGCTTTTCCATAATTTACAGCTACATTAGTTATATAGTTTTCTATATCTGAAATCGTATAATAACCTTCAGCGATTTTAACATCTAAATTAGCATCGAATATTTTCATACTGTTATTTGTTCCATCGATAAGAATTTTATCAGATGATGTTCTGAAACATACAAGAGTGATCTCAGAATTTCCATGTAAATTTATTACAGGAGAAAAAGTCGTTGTTAGTGAACCGTTTTTACCTGACATCCTCACAATAATTTGTTCATCCATTGTAAAAACTCAATACACAAATGTCCACAAATATATGTATTATATTTTTGATAATTTGTATAATTGTACAAGATATTTTGACCTTTAAAATAATTTTGTATTTCAATCGGATGAGCAAGATCACCAAACGGATCAAAATAAATAATTTTATCTTTAAACCGATAATAACTAACCCAGTGAGTACCGTCGCCAGAAGAGGAGTCTAGATTAATTATTGCACACTCGATTTTATACAGTTTTTTAGGTAAGTTGTCTCGTGAAAAGACACCACGAAAATGTTTAATTTTCAACTTGTTAACATATTTTATAATATCTTCACTGGTAAGAGCTCTGTCGGGTAACGCTAATTTTTCCTCGTTTTTTTTTTTTTTTACACCTAAGCCTTTCGGATTCAAATACAAACCTGCTCCGTTAGAATTGTTTAAATATAAACCATTACCCTTCTTACGATTTTTAATAGCATTATATACTCTTGAAGCACCAGAAGCTAAACTTCCTAAAGCCGATAACCCTGCTAATATTGACGCTAACGGTAATGCACCTCCCAACTGGTTCGTTGTTAAAATTGTTCTCTTACCATTTTTCTTCGTCTTTTTATTTTTTTTCTTCGCCGCCAGCAACATTTTTTCATTAACACGTTTATAACCCATACCGATTTTTCTTTTAGCTTTCATAGCGTTTACCACCGCATATGCAACAAGTTTTTCTTTTTTAGAACTATCACCTGCTTTAACTCTTTCCCAAGCTTGTTCTTCTAATAACTTATCGGCTTTATGTCTAATATCTAAATTATTACTGTTTTCGTAAGCAATGTCGTTTGTTCTACAAGCAGAATCTAAGGGGTTGATTCCTTTATCTCCACGAGCTAATCTCTCTTTTAAATTTGTACCTGGTCCACAAAACTGATACCCGGGTACATGAACTTCGAATGGAAGTCTATTTATAACAGTATTTAAGAAACCTCTACCAGTCTTAACATTTTTTTGCTTACAAGTTGAACGCATTATATATAACTGGTTTTATGTTTTAAAAGTACATAGTATTTATGTTAAAAATGAAATTAATCGAGCAAAATGATAAATTAAACATTAAAAACGTAGATGCACAAATCACTAAAAGACCGTCAAGGCATGGATCATTGTTACCAGACAGTATTCGCGGAATACTTGTAGGACCTTCAGGATCCGGAAAAACAAATGTTATGTTTAATCTTATAACTCATAGAAATGGTGTACAATTTGAAAACATTTATTTATACTCCAAAACACCAAATCAAGAAAAATATGTGTTATTAAAAAATTTGATAGATAGTATTAAAGGAATTAATTTTTACACATTTATAAATTCGGATCAAGTTATAAAACCTAGTTTAGTTAAAAAAAATTCAATTTTTATATTCGATGATGTAATTTGTGATAATCAAACACCTATTCGTGATTACCTCAGTATGGGAAGACATTCTGGTGCAAATTCTATTTTTTACTTGGCAAAGACATATTCGAAAATACCGAAACAGTTAGTAAGAGACAACACAAATTTTTTAATAGTATTCAAGCAAGATGATAAAAATCTACGACATATATTCGACGATCATTGTTCCTCAGATATAGATTTTATAGAGTTTCGTAAAATGTGTCATCTATGTTGGAACCGTGAAGATTACGGATTTATAGTTATTGATAAAACTCGTGAAATGGATCAAGGAAGATACAGATGTGGTTTTCATACATTTATAAAAATTAATTAAAATTTATGCTTAAATATGAAAGTATTTTTGGTTTGACTACATTTGACTGACTGTGTACAAACATTCAACATTAAATTATTTCTACTTAAAATGAGTGAAAAAAAAGTTTTATTGAATAATTTAATATCCTGTCAGAAAAACATAAAACGTAAAGTTTTAGACATGAAAAGAGGTGTTATAGATTCTAATAATTATTTCCACGAAACATTTAAACCAATAACTGATTTAATAATCTTAATACAAAAAAAAGCCGATAAGATAATGGTGGTGGAAGTTCGTCCTTCGTCGCTTCGCTCCTCGGACAAGATAATGGTGAGGAGTGTATAGCACTTTCTATCATGGGATCACCTGGTTTACGATAGTTTAGTTGTATGGTACTTTACATTTGAATGCAATGATAAATCATTGTAAGTTAAGTACAGGATACAGTAGTTGGGTGGGATACACGAGATGCATTGCTAGATTAGGCATTATTGGATAGATTTTGGAATTATTTTATATTATAAAAAAAAAAAAAACGATTCTGAACGAAGATGAAGATGTCAGCCTTAAATTGTAATATATATTTTATTTTAATATCCTAGATTGGGTTAAATTTACATTTGTCTATTCATGTGACTTCTGCTCGTGAGCATTGGACAAACCAGGATGTGCATAGATAGGGCGTAGGTAAATACCATATTATTTGCCTAAATGCACTATCGTGACGGTACCACCCGACCCCGCCGTCCATATATGCTGAATGCTCCGTGGCTACGTCTATTTAAATATTTATAATTAATAATATATAAAATCCGCATGTTTATGGAACTGATACACACATTAAAATAACTGGAAATTGGAAGTTAGTAACGTTCTATTCAACCATGTAAAGGTACGTTATACACCTTGTGTTTACAATCTACCAATATTTTGTATAGAACAGCTGTCAGCTACTGATTATATTATAATAAACTTAATCTATTTGATTATCTTTATCAGCTGTGATATTACATAATATTTTCATTTCTTATCTTTGAATACAAAATTTTTTATACATTTTCAACTAAAAAATAATTTGCAAATATTCGTGATTTTGACAAATTTTGTCGATTTTTGAACTTCAACTGCTTATAAAAAAAAATTGTGCCTATGTATTTGAATAATTTTTGAATCACTCTTAGATCAACTTATTCAAAACCTTCTATTAAATTTTCAAGCGATTTGGTGGGGCCAAAAAATTGTTATCGACTTTTATAAAAAAAAATCTAAGAAAAATCGAATTATTCAAATGCCTATAAATAGCTAAAAAATAAACGAAATATTTTGAAAATACAACTATGTAAAGAAAATGCCTATTTAAACATTTTGTAAAAGTTTTAAGTTTCTACGACCTATACTTTTTGAATAAGAACAAATATCAAAAATCAATGATGCCTGAATTGTTATTTTATGCGATTATGTGAAAAAATTGTAATTTCAAACACTCATAAAAAATTTTGATTTTATTCCAGTGCAAATTTTTTTACAGATAATTGAAGGAAAACGTATGTCAAACTTTGTACCGAATTTACAATTCTTAGTTTTGAATACTTAAAATTTTATGAATTTTCAACTGCAAAATAACTTCAAATTTTCGCAATTTTTACATATTTCGTATAAATTGGAACTTTGAGCACTTATAAAAAAAAATTGTGACTTACGATTTTGGATTTTTTTTTATCAGTTATGGAACAACTTATAAGAAACCTTGTATTAAATTTTCAAGATTTTCTGGCAAAAAAAAAAAATTTTATCGTTATTTTAAAAAAAAATACTTAAAAAAATTGAAAATTTCAATTGTCTATAATTAGCTCAATAAAAGTAAAAATAATTTGAAAATTTAACGGTGTATAGAGAACGCTAATCTAAACATTTGGTGAACATTTCAAGTATTTACATCGATTAGTTTTTGAGTTATAGCAAAATAAAAAATTTGATTTTGTCGAAAACTGGTTTTGCGTAAAATATACCGTTTTTCCCTCATTTTTTAAGGGTTTTTCCCGGCGCGTTAAAAAAATATTGAAAATTTTTAACTTTTGACCCCCCCAAGTACCAACTTGATTCACTTTCCTTTCAGAAAAGTTGCTATATAAGGCAATCGAAGCATTTTTACTGCCCCAAATCGTGTCGACAGACACAAAAATAAATAAATAAAAAAAAAAAAAAAAAAAAAAAAAACACATCATTGTAAAATCAATACATTCTTCACTCCGTTCAGAATCTAAAATTTAAGTACTCAAAGTCTAACGATAAATTAAACGTTAGTAAATCTCTTGATGACTTATCACTTGAAAATATTTTATTACATTCTATAGATGAATTACGAAATAGCTCGAACTTAATAGATTTCGGGAAAACGTTACAATCTGATCAAATAGGTTCGAGTCTATATAAAGACGTAATACCTAACACACAGCTAGTTTATTATGACGATCCGAATGAATTAGTCACGAGATCAAACCTTTTAATATCTTCTCAAAATGCTGGCAATACAGGTGTTAATAATGAAATTATATCTATTCTAGAAGAATTTCGTGAGAGGAAACTTATAGTGTAAAAAAAAAATCTTGTCAATAATAATACAGATAATTTAAATTGTATATTGTTTATTTATTTACAATTTTTAAAACGTTCATATTATATTCATTGAAAATTACAACATTAGAAAAAATAGCAGAGGAGCTACATAAACCAGCTAGAAAAACTTTTCCTAGACGTAAAATAATTTCCCTATTCAAGGATGATCTCTGGCAGGCAGACCTCATCGATATTCAATCGTATTCAAAATATAATAAAGGTTTTAAATTTATTTTAATAGTTATAGACACATATACTAAGTATGTATGGGTGCATGCCTTAAAAAATAAATCTGCAAAACAAGTTACACTAGGCATGTTAAATATATTAAAAATAAATCTCCGAAATTTTTACAAACAGATAGCGGTACAGAGTTTTATAACAAACAATTTCAAGAACTTTTGAAGAAATATAATATTAAACATTATTCTACATACAGTGGCATAAAAGCAGCAATGGCCGAACGTGCTATACGTACAATTAAAAATAAAATGTACAAACATTTTACAGCAACTGGTTCATATAATTGGTATAATTCAATATCTGATTTAATACATAATTACAATAATACTAAACATTCAACTATTAAATATACTCCGCACGAAGCTCGAACAAAGTCTATACGATTAAAATTAAAATTAATGCAAACAAAAATATATAAACCTAAATTTAAAATTAATTATATCGTTCGAATTTCAAAAAATAAATATGTATTCGATAAAGGTTATAAGCCGCAGTGGTCAACAGAACTATTTACAATTTCAAAAGTTTTTCAATCAGATCCAGTAACATACAACATAAAAGATAGTCAGAATAATATAGTTTTAGGTTGATTTTATAATCAAGAACTTTTAAAAACTGATTTTCCAAACACCTATATTGTTGAACGTATTATAAAAAGAGATAAAAATAAAATTTTAGTGAAATGGTTAGGATTTGATTCCAGCCATAATTCATGGATTTCATCAAACGATATGCAAAAGTAATTTTATAAATTATTATAAAATATTAGGATGAATATGAGGCTTCTTGACAATAGAAAATTCCATGTTACCTTGTTATATATATTTTTTTTTTTGTTAAATAAATTTCTTTTATATTTAAATTTAAATTTTCAATAACTTTAATTTTATGATGTAAAATTTGTTTGTTATATCAAATAAAAAAAATGTATATGTATTTACTCTTTTTATATTATGTTAGATTAAATAAAAAAAAAGAGTAAGCACTTCTAAACTTATTTAATTTTTAATATAATATAATATAATATTCAAATATATAGTTATATAATTTACTCATAATCTCCATCGCTGAGAAATGAACATGTGTAATGTTTAATGTAGAGTCGGTATTTATACAAATCATTGAACACTACTTTACAATTTACTAGGTACGAAGAGATAGTAGTTTTTATCAAGGATAACTAAATATCAAAGAGATTGTAGTTTTCGGGAAAGGAATACTACTTGTTAAAGTATTATGAGTTCGCCATATAATGTAATATATTCGCTTGTGTGAAACATTAATACCTAAAAAGTAGTTTTTGCAAGGACAACTAAATATCAACGAGATTGTAGTTTTTTTTGGGAAAAAAAAAATGTATGAACACGTTTTTATAAACGAGTTCGCTGATCATGGTTCGTATGTAAGTAGTGGTAGTAGTTTCTACTATAAATAACGTAAACATTTTGTATGATATCACCAGTGAACAGTGGAACGTTTAAAGTGAATATTATATTTTTTCAAGTATTGTCAATATACCTACAATGTCACAATTTGAATATTCTGCTCTGACTGAGAATTCATCAGACAACGTCAGTGTTGTAAGTAAAATTATAATTAATATCAGCTAAAATATTGGATTTGTCATGTGTTTTAAAAATAATGTATTTGTATTACAGAAAAGTATATTTTAATAATTTTTTTCTATATTTCTTATTTCAAAAGTACTTTTTAAAGTCAGAAATTCATATACTTAAACTATACAAAAAATATTAGAAGTGAAACTATATAAAATTAATTAACTTAAATAACTGTAATATAGTAGTATAATAGTAGTTAAAATATTACATACAATATCTTTGGTAATTATTATAAGATACAATTGGATTAAATATTTCAAATTCACCTAGACCTAAATTAACGTAAATGTACATTTACATAAACCAAAAAACGTAAATTCTCATTTAACTTCAAACTTTTAATAAAAATATATAAAATCTAAGGAATTTATTTGAACAAAAAAAAAACCTTATATTAAAAAAGTTTTGTTTGTACTCTTATAT
The DNA here is from genome assembly GCA_027580255.1 of Therioaphis trifolii. Classification (NCBI taxonomy): domain Eukaryota; kingdom Metazoa; phylum Arthropoda; class Insecta; order Hemiptera; family Aphididae; genus Therioaphis; species Therioaphis trifolii. Next base: position 15,060 of record JALBXZ010000314.1, read on the forward strand.
GTTATTATATTTATTTAATATAGTCCGATTTAAGTGTGAAATCGAATGGAAATACAGGAAAGGTCTTATAGATAATCCATTAAAAAAACAAAAAACTGCGAAAATCAATATTAAGAGGAAAACGAACAATATAGGATTAAAACATTAAAAAAAAAATGAAAACTGAACAAGTAATTTTTAAAAATTTTATAACATAAATTAATTGTTTAACCTTTAATTTACATTTTGTTTTATTAATCACATTGCATCGTATAAAACAAAATTGAATTCACTTATAAGTTCGGGGAAATGCAGTAATTCAAACTCTCATACAAGTGATACTATTTCAATTAAACAAGGAGAGAAAATGTGTACGTTAAAATGTCCTACTATAGATGGGGATGACTATTGGGTCATCCAGCATTATAAAACAGAAGAAATAGCCAACGTTTCACCACAGGAAAGGTAATATTAAACACGAGATCTTAAATAATTGAGCATTAACATTTTTTCAATTTTAGGTGGAAACATGCTGAATGTTCAATAAAAATAACAACGTCTAAACAGAAAAATAAGGATAAGGATATCAACCATAAGCTAAATTCAGTTGTGGAGAACATTCTGGATCGGTTCATGACTGATCCACAACATAAAATGACAATTATTAATAAAAATGTATGAGAAAATTGAAAATTGAAAATCATTGAAAATATAAAAATGAATATAATTTTTAAAATACATCTGATTATATTAAAAATAAAATATGTATCATATTATTTTTGTGATTAAAAAGAAAAAATACTGATTATTACAAAATGACTATCTAACGATATAAATATCAATATTATGATAAACTGTATGAAAAAATTGAAAATTGAAAATCGATGAAAATGAATAAAAAATATAAAATTTAATAATTAGATAGTAGTATTGTAGTATGGTATACTACAAAATGACTATCGAATGATATAAATATCAATATTATGATAAATGTATGAAAAAATTGAAAATTGAAAATCGATGAAAATGAATAAAAAATATAAAATTTAATAATTAGATAGTAGTATTGTAGTATGGTATACTACAAAATGACTATCTAACGATATAAATATCAATATTACGATAAATTGTATGAAAAAATTGAAAATTGAAAATAGATGAAAACATATAATTAAAATATAATTTTTAAAATATACCTATCTGATTATATTAAAAATAAAATATGTATCATATTATTTTTAATGAGAAAAGAAAAAATATTGATTACTACAAAATGATTATCTAATGACATAACTATCAATATTATTATAAACTGTACGAACAAAATTGCAACATATTTAAAAATCGATAAAAAATATAAAATTTAATAATTAGATAGTAATATTGTAGTATGGTATACTACAAAATGACTATCTAACAATATAACTATCATTATTATTATCAACTGTATGAAAAAATTATTTTTCTATTGATATAAGTCTTGTAATATTAAATCAGATAATTTAACATATTGAAATTGTTGAATCTCGCTTATTAAAGACATACCTTCTAAGTCTGAGTCGTAACCATAATTATGTATAAATTGATATGTGAAAGCATTTGATTGACAGCTAGCTGGAAGATTTGATATAGATTCTTTTAATGTTGAGTAGAATAAATTATAACAATTTTGAAAATAATTAATTTTTTCTGTTTTTCTATTATGTTTGATTCTATACAAATTTGAATTTGTTTTAAACGACAAAGATCGATAATACTTAATGATATAGAATTATTATTCAATCTTAGTGTAATTGAAAAATATTTTGCATTTATAGAATAATTTAAATTTTCATTTAATTGAACTGGAGACTTGCAACGTGTTTGTAAATTTTTTAAAATCATATTAAAATTAGATTCACGCATTAAATCATTCCAATTAGTTAAATTTAGTGTGAAAACATTTCTACCTGATTCAATTAACACAACAATTGAAATTTCCTTTTCAAGTAAATATCCAACTGAAACATATTTTTTATTATGAATTTCAAATTTTGATTTACCAACTATTGAAACTGACGAAGACATGTTTGATTATTTGTTTTTAAAAAAAATTTGTATATTATATACTAAATATTACAAAAACGTAACGGTACTCTTCTGATTCTGGTAGACGTACGTCGTTTTATTGTATGACTTTTTTCTCAAATACGTTTTATTAATTTTAAAATTTTAATGCAGTTAACACAGTCTAACTCATTTGGTGACGAGTACATAACTAATAAAAATGAAAAATTTTTTTTATTCATATACCAACAAAAAATAAAAGTGGACACTATGTTCTAATGGTTTGAGACGTGACTTTTTATTTAAACATTTACCTACCACACCAAGTATTCTATCCTTACCCCACCTATTAAATTATTATTTAAACCTAACATATTTATCTTAAAGAGTGACGTCTTAAACCGTTAGAACACAGTGTTCACATTAAACATGATTGAAGCATTTAAGTAAAATATTTTTTTTATTTTGTAATAAAATACATAAGATATTTACACTTTTAAATTATCAACTTCATCGATACCGTCACGTTTGTAAAAGAAGCAGTTGTTTAAATCCTTGTATTTAAATCCGTTATTGACATCATTTATATATTTACTTCCTTTACTCAATAAGAGAAAAGGACATTTGTTTGAAAATCTTGCATGTTCACGAAAAGGACAATCACCTTTGAGCCAATTTCCGAGAATTATTCCACATGTCCAACACTGAACGATGTCGTTTGACTTGAAAAAAAATCCTGCGTCCGATAATAGGACTTTATCACTATCTGTAGTCGAAAATTCTTTGAGAGATTTAAAACGCTTTACAAATGATTCATATTCTAAAAATTTTGGTGTCAAAGAGTTTTTAATTAACTCAACTCCTTGAAAATAATCGTTCATATTTGACTGAATAAAATGTAATATTTTAATTTTATAATACAAATAAAATGTTTTAAAATGAGGAACATGAAAACACAACTGATCAAACTAAAAATATAAAATGAACGAGTCACATTATATAAGATAATAAATACTGTATATAACAAATTGAAACAAATCAGTGTTACAAGATTTTAGATTCTAAAATGTGTTCACTAATATTCGGTTAGACAATAGTGTGTAAATTAAAAAAAAAAAAATGTTGTTTATTTTTTACACGGTGAAATAAGGTGGAATTTAACCGATAAACTGGTATGAATTTGGCTTCTCAAATGGACTTAGAACATGCATGTAAGTTTTTGTAAAATAAAAAATCATACACTAAAAAAATAGTGTGTAAATTTTAAAAAAAATGTTGTTTATTTTTTACACGGTGAAATAAGTTGGAATTTCATCACTAAACTGGTATGAATTTGGCTTCTCAAATGGACTCAGAACAAGCATGTAAGTTTTTGTAAAATAAAAAATCATACACTAAAAAAATAGTGTGAAAATTTAAAAAAAAAAATGTTGTTTATTTTTTATACGGTGAAATAAGGTGGAATTTCATCGCTAAACTGGTATGAATTTGGCTTCTCAATTGGACTCAGAACATGCATGTAAGTTTTTGTAAAATAAAAAATCATACACTAAAAAATAGGTAGAAATCGCCCACCAAACCGGAAAAATTTGGCTTCTCGAATGGAGCCAGAACATACATACGTTTTTTTGACCAAAATAATCACACACTAAAAAATAGGTAGAAATCGCAGGCCAAACCGGTAAAATTTGGCTTCTCAAAATGGAGCCAGAACATACAAATACATACTACTACTCAAATATGACTTAAATATAATAAGGTAAGTAAAAATGTGAGGACAGAAGTTACGGTCTTACCCGAGAATAAGTTTTCTTGAACACTAGAGTTGGCGGCGAAGTGTGGCGCGCGGGCTATACACCAGATAGTGTTCGAGGCTTGAGGAACGGACCTAATCTAATTTTACACTTAAATAGAGTCGGTATTTATACAAATCATTGGACTCTATTTTACCCTTTCTTAAACATTAATCGAGAAGCCGGATGAGGAAAAAGGGTGTGTCAAAACTAGGTGCGGAGAGATAGTAGTTTTTGGCAAGGATAACTAAATGATAAGAGGTCATAACTTTTGGGTAAGGCGGCCACTTGTCCAGGTATCACGAATTTGTTATATATTGGCTTTTGTATTATATTAATATAATCGTGATATCGATTAATTACATGTGTCAAAGTATCACGATTTTGTTATATATTGGTTTTATGTGTAATATTAATAAATGCGTGATATCGGTTTACTACAATGTTAATAATAAGATCATTTAAATATGACTAAAGCTCATTACCTGGGCTAAGATTTGTATGAAATAAAAAATTTATTCATCTAAATATGCAACATATGCATTTAATTGTTATAAGGTGTAGTGAACCAGGAGACTAGTCACTATACTCAATATTTATTAGACTGACGGCTCTGAGCGTGTTCTTCGACATGTTGAGGTAAAGAGTCACAAAGTCAATGTTGGAGATTAGTAAATATGTTTATTAAAATATAGAGACAAAATGTAACTTATAATAATTACGTTAATAAAAGAATTGTGAGGACAGACGTTACGGTCTGCCCGAGAATAAGTGGGTTCGTGTACACTAGAGCTGGCGACGATATAACCACGCGGGGCTACGACCAGATAGTGTTCGAGGCTTGGGGAACGGACTTAATCTAATCTTACAGTAAAATAGAGTCGGTATTTATACAAATCATTGGGCTCTATTTTACCCTTTCTTATACATTAATCGAGAAGCCGGATGAGGAGAACAGGTGAGTCAATACTAGATGCGGAGAGATAGTTGTTTTTGACAAGGACTTTTACATGGCAAGGGATCATAAAAATATTTATGGACTTTTTATATCTTCTAAGAATCTTCTATTAATCGTGATATTGGTTAATTGTATATCTCACGATGTTATTATTTATGTTTTCTGAGAACTATTAATGTATGCGTAATATCGGTTTACTACCAAGGTACACACAAAAATATCGTAAAATAATACGTCCCAGTTGTTGATGTTATATTTGTTCTTAAGCATGGGGACGAATGGTTGGTATATCTCCTTTTTTTCCTCGTCAACTGCTGTGTCTTGCAGGGGGTTATTTGTTTCTCAAAGAATTGTAGTGTCAAAAATAAGTCCGTGGTTTTTTAGCCTGTCTAACACTATAATATCAGGGCGACGGTTTTGGGTGACGCCGTCATTCATTGTTTGACTTTGAACTTCCTCATATACTTCGAGATTTTTACTCCGGAATAGATCGGCTATTGCTGAACGAATGCAATGATGAGCCGCGTTACGCAGTAACTCGGTCTTTGGTCAGGTGCCTCGAATGTGTGGTAGTGATTCAACAATATTATTTTCAATGCATACTTCGTTTCTGAAATGGCGACTACCACCCATACTGCGACCTCCTGTTCCGGGGTTAGACATTGAGTTAATCGATGCTTTTATCACGTTGGTCCACTGTTCACTGTTCGATATACCACCTTTGTTTGATACCCAGGCGTTTGTGAGAGTGCATTTATCGTACCCGATTACGCCGATACTCCTCTGACATAATTGTTTCCATTTGTTAAATTCAATCGCGCACAACTACGAGCGAATGGACTGTGCATTTTGACCTATTACGTTACCCAAGCGGAGACGACATTTGGTTATTTCATCTGGGAGGTCGTGGACTGCCTTTAGATGTTAGTAATTTATTCTAGATAACTTCTATGTGGATGCCAGGTGCTGTAAGGAAGCTTTCCAAAAAGTTCGTAACTTACCAAAAGCGCGGACTTTGTGGCCGCCGTAGAATACGGGGATGGGGGTATCAGCTGGAAGCCCGCATATTTCCCTAACACCTTGGCGTATTAGCATGTCTACGCGTTCCAGAAATGATTGATGAAGAAGATCGACTGGTGTTGTTTGCAGGGGATAAATTAGGATAAAACGATTCTGAGCAAAGCTTCAGTGTAATATAATATATTATTATTTAAATACTGTTTACGTATTTTACGGTTATTTGTATAATTTTTGGAGAGTTTTTTTGTAATATAGATTATTGATATTTTTTCGGTATTGATAGTTTAGTATAAGAGTAAACTTGTATTAACATTTTAGAACTTTCTAACAAATACTCAATATTTCATTAGAAATAAACTTTAAAAAATCAGACAATATCGTAAAAAATCGTATAATAATTTATTAAAGTGTGTATAAAAAAAAATCCTGAGTAACGATTTTTGAATTTTTGTTAGGATAATAAGGTAGGCATATGAGTAAGGTCATATTAAATTTTCAGAATTTTTTGTCAAATATTTAAAATTACATTACATAAAAACTTTCAAACAATTTGGTAAATTAAAAGTTCTATATTGAAGTCAAAAGTGCTATAATTGTTCTGAAAATGTTGTCCAACATTTGAAAGTATGTATTTGAGATCGGATAAAATTTTGGAAAAACTATGGAGATTTTGGAAAAATGGCCTCTCTAAAGTACCATCTCAGTTCAATTTCGAATCTAAGAATTTGCTGGACGAAACTTTTGGACAAGGATTTCTATACGAAAAAGTGTATACAGAAAAAAATAAATAAACATCATTGTAAAACCATAAGATCCTTCGCTTCACTCAGAATCTAAAAATGGTAAGACAATTTAAGATGGTAACTGGTGTTACTGTATAATAAATATAAATAATATAAGATACAATAATATAATTCACAGCAACACACAAGTATACAAATAATAATATAAATAAATAAACAATTAGCCACTTGCCTCAAATAATAATAATAATAATAATTAATAAAAGTATAAAAGAGAAGAATCCACAGCAACACGTAATATATATATATATTTATATATATATATATATATATATATATATATATATATATATATATATATATATATTAATTAATTACGGCCCTTCTGGCCCAACACTTTAAAAAATGTATAAAATATAAATAATCGAATTGCCTGTTTGGCACAATAATAAATAAGTTAGATAAATATGGTAACTGTGGTGTGTTAGTCGCGCGACTATAGTCGCGTCGCGGCGCGACCGCCGTTTTCAGCCGTTTTCTTCGTGTTCTAGTCGAGCTAGTTCCCAATCGCTCCAGTCTGGAATTACAACATATAATTATTCTACAACATCAAACTCATTGGAAGAAGAAAATAATGGATCGGTTGAAGAAAGTATGACATTCAAACACTTTTTAAATCAGCACGAAGAACAATCTTCAAACATCTTCAACAATCTTCAAACTTTAAACTACGACGAGCCATCACAGATAAATGAATACAATATATAAACCATTTTTATTACACACAGTTTAATTTTGCAAGTTGAGAAAGTCACCAGCTCACCAGAATTAAATTGCTATTTAATCGTTTTTAAATTTTAATACATCTAAGTTTTTAAATATTGAACGTTATTATATTTTACAATATGTTTAAAATGAGTTGAATAAATTATGCTTATAATCAATTTTAAAACATTATTTTATATTTAGTCTTTAACTATTACAATACTATATAAAATAAAAAATTTACTTATTTAATAAAATATTAAAATATATTTTATACTTTGGAACGACTTATTTACCAGTTACCTACGGTTATATGCGACTAATATGTGATCATTCAAATTTACCTTAATGTAACTGCTAATTTTTCGGTTGGACTGATTGGCTTTTTAATTTTATTAGTTGGTTTGGAAGTTATGTCATCCTCTATCAAGTTTAACACGTAGTTAAACTGATCCCAGCTTAATCTGAAGAACTCTCGAAACTTCGTTTGGTCTTCCCATAAATGTTTTTCGATTAATATACTAAAAAACCCTTCGCTTTACCTGGCTTTGAAAATTGCATGGGTTTGTTTTGATTTTTTTGACAGGTGATGCTGTATTATTGCTTGTTCTTCGTCAATCTCTTGTAAACACAGTAATGCTAGTAATTGTCTTTTGCGACGTGACACCGACATGTCAAATGTATACTAATCGACTTTGTTAAAATCAATTTATTTTATGAATGTAAAATTAAAAAATAATTTTAAGTTTAATTTTAATTTAAAATTTTTTAAAATTTTTAAGAAAATGAATAAAGACACCTGACAGAACTATACGGTAGGACTACAGTGAGCACACGTCGCGTCGTGCTCGTGCTCGTTCATTCTTGCCCGTGCGGCTGAAAACTGCGGTCGCGCCGCGACGCGACTATAGTCGCGCGACTACAGCCGCGCGCATAGGAATCACACCTTTAGAGTAGGCAGATAATTAGTATCTCGCACTACTCCGGCCATAGACAAGTATACTAATAGATAGGCATCTGCCGTGTTATTTTTCGGAACATTGAAAAAAGCGCTCCCGGTGACCGATGTAAAGAACTACGCTGGTGGCGGCTTCCTCAGTCCAAAAATTATTCCCGCCATTTTTTAAATAATTATTTATTGAGATCCTTTTTTTCCTCAATTTATAACCCATTATTTTCTGCATATTACTTCAAAATAAATATTCATATCTTATAAAAATATGAATAAGATAATATTTTCTAATCAAATGAAAACACGTATTATTAACTAAATGGAAAAAAATAACAAAAATTAATAATATAAATTTAAGTTTTTTATTTATTATAAGCATATTTTGACAATATTGAACATAATATTATATACATAAATAAAACATAAATTCAGCAAAACATATACATTTTAAAACAATAAGAACAATACTAAGAACATACATCATTACAGTTTACAACCCTGTTTACAATGAAGGAACTAAAACAATGAATACATAATATTATATAAAACAAAGTAGACATTTAAATTAAAGGAACATTTGTTGTTTCATCTTCAGTCGTTTTTTATATACAATTATTATTTTATTAAATTATACTGAACAATTGTTTTAACACATATGTAACACAATTATTTATTTTAATTGCATCATTTTCATTTTTCGATGGATTAATGGTCCCAGCAAGCAAACGGTTTATTTGGGTACACCAATTATGTATCATAAGTTTAACAGTGAAATTGGTCAACTTCTTTCCAAATAATAATTGGTGATCTGGACACTCGATTACATTTACATTAAAATGTTGATTAATTGCGTTTGTTAAATCTGCTTTCAAACTTTGATGATGGCATATTGAAGGCAATGTTTTAGCAATTAAATCAATGATCCCTTGAACTAATTTACAGAACATTGTGTTTGGATATTTTAAATTTAATTTACCACCAAGACAGTAGTCTCTACTTAATGTAAGTTGATTATCAGAATTTATTGATTTAGTACAAATTTGAGACAAACATAAAGGGCAATTTTTAAGATAAGTTACATTGAGTTTCTTTATAATGTAGCCAGCAATATAACTTTTAACTTGGTTTTCCAATTGAATTGATTCAATATTAGAATTATATTTTACCTTCAATGGTCCATCAGAGACTTGGTTTTCTACATTATTTTCTACATCATATTCATTAGATTGGTTGTCAGTAAATGTTTTAAATAATGTATGATACTGTGCTAAAGAACTAGTCCCCAAATCTTCTTCACAGTTACTTCTCGGTGAATGATTAGACATTAGGTTATTTAATAATAACGTTTTGTATGATGAAGCAAACATCATACAGTTAGGGTTATTATTCCTATAACCTAGAGCACGCAAAGCTCCAAACATATTTTCCAACGAATCTTGGTTGAAATTTCGCAACAGAAGAGAACGAACACCACACTTTTGCATAATGTAATAAATCGTCTGAAATCCTGTTGAATTCAAATAGGTTAGTGACAATCTGACGTCTTATTTATATTCTAATGGATTCAATAATCTATTCTTAATTATGTATTATAATATTATTATACAAGAATAATATTTTATATTATAATATATAATTTTAAAATTTAATAAATTGTTACCTTTAATGGTTTTAACCCAGTTCTTTAGGGTGGGTGGTTGTGGTTTTGAACGTTCTTTGGATACAGGATTTACAAAATACATGGTATCAAATACTTTTAAGGATTCTCTCCAAAGCTGATGATGAGGAGAATTTGGTTTTACAGCTGTACGAAATATTTTACCATCCACCACCTTATCATAGCTGCCATTTACAGAGTCAAATAGTTTATCGAAGAATAAACATAATGTAGCTGTATCTTCAGCTTTTTGATTCATTATATTCTTAGCTGAAATTAAATTTAAATGATAAATTAATATATGATCACACACATTCAATTAGTAAATAAAATATTATTATCACTTACATGATAAAAAAGACAAAATTGATGAAACTCGCTGACTAAAAACTTGAGAGGCATTCTTGACTTTCATCTTTTTTATTTCACCAGGAATGACGTGTTCTCTTGTTAAACGAGGTAACATTTTGACATCTTGAGCGACACTATCCATTTCATACAAATCAATGATGTCCTTCCAACATGCTTCTTTTTCAACACCATTTACAGTAAATCTTAGATTTTTATTCAAAAGGTTGTTACGAATACCTTTTAAGAGATGCGGTGAATCATACAAGTGAACGACCTTAATTCGTTCTACACCACAATCAATTTCATAAAATGTGTCATCGTAATCTTTATTTTGGCGCAAGTATAATCCTTTTGTGTCATTGATTAATATATTAATAGCAGCTGTGTTTGTAGTACCTTGATCACATATAGTACCAATAACTTTAAGGCCACTAGTATGTACTGCTTTTAGGACATTTTTAATTTGATTTACCAAGTCATATCGCTTTGTTGTGCTTTCACAGAAAGTATATGAAATAGGCTGTTTGAATTTTTTCGTAATACCTTTTATCATAAATACTAAACTATGATCAGCGAAACGTTGGGTGCGACCTAATCCATTGTCCTCAAATCCAACAATGTAGCCAACGTTGTCATCATAATGTAACTGTGGTTCTAGGCTCACTTTGTCGAATAGCACTACACAATATTTTTCCTTTTCTTTCAAAGTCTTTACATTCTCTGTCAAAACTTTTAAAAAAGTTTTGTTTAATCCAGTGCTTATGGGAATTTGAGATAGCAATGTTGATAAAGTTTTACGTGCCGGTAATACAAATAGTTTGGAAAGCAATCGGTAGGACTTAGTACTTTGCTTGTAAAGTGACAAACAAAGTAGCTTCTCTTGAAGAGTGAATCTACGACCTTTGGGAGTGTTCTTTGTTTCACGAAATTGAAGCTTGGTGAATATAGCTGCTGCGGGTGTCATACGTTCAATGATTTTAGAATTCAAATACTGATCAGAAAATTTTTCAGCTGCTCTAAGACGATCCTTGAATTTTTTGCATTTTTTCTTTTCAGTCCGAATTAGTTTTTGCAACATAATGCCATTGCCATAAAGAGATTTACATTTTGGTGTTAACATTTTGGAATGACGAATACCAATTTTATGCAACATACCTGAATTAAACAATGTAAAATTAAATAAGCCACTTAAATAATATTTTCAATAAAATAGGAAAACAATAATATTGTATATACAGCAAAAGAAGCTTATACTATACATTTTACCATTTATTTATTGTATACTTAATATATATATTATATATTAATAATATAAATTATTAATATATATATACATATATTATTAAAACCAAAAGAATTAGTGATAAAGTGTATATCAGTTATATAAATTAAAAGCAAATAATAACCATTATTTTGAGATTTTTTCTTTAAATTTGATTTTCTAATTACATCATCGCCATGCTCAAGCATACTACTGGTTAAAGCTATAATCAAAATACAATTTAAGCTTTTACAATTTACTAATAGTTAGTTTTAATGTAGCGGCATATAATTCATCAAAAGAGCATTTTAATGTTAATACAACATTACTTACGCAACACGTCATTTTTCTCAACGCTGTCCAATAATTTAAAACCACTTAATCCAAAAAATGTTTGATGTTCATTACTAATACTTGTAGATGTACAAGGTGAATCATTCAAAACTATATTAGTATAAAAAATAAATAAAATTAGTGTTTTTTATTTACCAATAGATTTAACAGAGCAAGTATCAGAAGTATCTTCAATATTTCGATTTTCATTTGTTTCAGTGGTAGAAATGTCATTAAAAACCACTAGAAAAGTAAAATAAAATTACAACATCTAATGATTTATTATTATTGAATACCTAATAATTATTACTTAGGTTTAATGAAGGAACCGCATTAATGTTTAAAACTTTTGTACCAGGACTGTAACAATTACTATTGAAATGGATGGAACATATTCTTTTTTTATAATGAATATCATTTGCTGACAATTCATTAAATTGATCAGATCCTATCAATTGCACCCACTTTTGTAGGAGGTCAAAATGTTTCCTTGGATTAGGGAACCTGTGTGAAATACCACCTAAAACCAATTAATACTGTTAATATTAATCTCAGATTTTTAATGGCTTGAGATAACAATAATACAAAATCATACCTTTGTTGGTGCATCCTTTCACACAGCATTTGTAGGCAGCTCTTCCCATATTAAAAAATTGAAAAGCGATTACAAGATTTAGAAAAGTTATACAATATCTTTATTGTATGACAAAAAAAATGAAATTGTCCACGAACTTTGATTATAATGGACTTGTCAGTTGTTATCTATGACTGTAATGATAAAATGATAAGTTATACCATAATAATATAATATACCATAATGAGTATACCATAGTGATACCAATCGACACCAGCGCTACCCGTGACTGATGCGTGTAAACTCAGTGGCCTAATCATATACATTCAAGTGAACACCCCCTGACTGAAATCATCTCATCAGTACTGCACACAATGCCAGATTCTATAGTCGGCGCAACGAAAAGTGACCGGTGACTAGTGCGACTCTAGTGGCAATTTTCAATAAGTGGTTGTCAATCATGTCAAATTAATTGCCGCGTTTTTTTAAATTTATTTGTTCACATGGTATATATTAATTTATTGTTATACGAATCATGAGAGAAAATGGATTAAAAAATGATCAGTATAAAACATTATTTCAATACATAATATAATATAATATGCAAATCAGTAAAAAAATATATTTTTGCACATACAATAAAAATAAAATATTATTAATACATATACTTAATATTATACATTTATTAATAATTGTCAATAATATTTACAAAACAGACTACAGATACAAATATACATCAAATTAAAATCAATATTAGTTATTATAATTGCTCTATATCCGATTCCTCATTACTGCAATCGCTGTAATCGGGCAATATGGTCAAAATTAATGGTTCCATTAAGGCGTCCCTAAGAATTTCCTTTCGGTTATCGGATTCTTGTAATACTTCGGCATGCCTTACACAATTTTCCCAAGCTCTTTTTGTTACGGCATCTAACGCTTCATTGGTAAGACGCTCGATATCAGCCATCTTGAAGGTATTGTTTTTTGTTGCGACTTGACGCTTAACTTGGGCCCATATCAGTTCGATTGCGTTGTATTGGCAGTGATAAGGAGGTAGACGTATTACTTCATGACCTTTTTCTAATGCAATTTGGTCAAGCAAGTATTTTTTTTTGGCGTGGAATTAAGGCTTTAACTTTTTGATGAAGTTCCGGTAAAGTTTCAAGCGGATGGAATTTAATATTTTTTTCATTCAACCATTTTTGTACGTCCGCTTTTTTCCAATTACTTTTTGGGTGGTTTTCTACCAATGTCGAATGATAAGATGTATTATCCATCACTAAAACAGATGGCTCTTCCAGATTGTTTAATAATTGAATAAACCAGTTTTTAAAGATTTCGGCATTCATTTGACTGTGGTAGTCAACGGTATTGCCTGTATTGCTACGGAATACAAGTTTGGACCCTTGAATAAAGCCGTAACGAGCACATCCAGCATTAGCCTACCTTCTTTTCCCGTTGGAATTTTCAATCCTTCAGTGCCGTGTTCATTTTGCCATACCATTGACCTCGAATGGTTTTGGTTAACCCATGTCTCGTCAATGTAAACGATAGGGCGACCATCATTCATCTCGCGCAACGTACAAATTTCTCGAAGAAATTTACATCGAAGTGCAACGATGTCGTTTCTTTCCATCAAAAATTTACGGCCATCATTACACTTCTTATACGAAAATTTCAAATTCTTCAACAGATATTGCGTCGAGCGTAAGCATCCGGAATAATTGATTTTTTGTCTTAAAGCATTAAGTATCAATTTGCACAATTGCACACAATTGCACAACTGCACGTTGGGTACTCACCTCGATCGTAGAACTCGTGCACAGTTCTCCTAACGACATCAGGATCAAAATCGTCGAGCTCCGAAACAATTTTTGCACGTTTGTAACCTTTGCGTGGAGACTTGAATACCATAACTGACGTTGATTCTTCGGCTTTTTCTTTTGCTTCGGAGCAAATACGTCGGGCAGTGCGCTCTGACAATCCACATGCTTCGGCAGTACGTATTTGTGTATTTTTAAAAAAATCGGCGGTTGAGTCTGGTTTTGGTGACAGTTGTTTTAGAAAACGTGTACACTTTATAAACAATTAGTTTACTCTGACTACGAGTGTCACTATTGCCAAGAGACATTTTTAATAAATTATTTTTACAACAGAACAAAACTTCAAACACAAACGAGAAAAAATACACGAATATTCGCAAAACACAATTACAACACACTGCTTGTTACAAATGTCTGTAGCATAATGCACAAAAATCAAAATGAACTGCAACATAACAACATTAACAGCTGCTATATACCAGTTATAGATGGGTACCTAAATGTTAAATAAAAGAAGGGACCGTGTAACATAAAAACTACATGCAATGTGCCTATTGTGTAAACATCGCAGCTGCGCGGCGGCGGTGCGGTGCACTCTGAGAACCCATGGCTCACCGCCGGTGTATGGCGGGCGGGTGCCGGGAGTCACCGGCCAATTTTCGTAGCGCGGACTATAGTTAATAAATACAATCGATCAGATCAATGTACAGAAAGTCTTTAGACTTGAGAAATAATACTATTATAGTTTTATATGATGTGTCCGTAGTCAATATTATATGTTTAAGAGGACGCTATACCGAAAGTGAAACGTATGCAACGCTCAAGAGATGGCGTTCTGCGCCATATCGCCGCCGTCTCGGCAGTCCGTAGTCACGCCCATTATCTACGTGACGAGGTTTGCGCGTCTTAGTCGCGGGAGAGGTACATTATTATTTATTATCACACGACACACAGACGGTTGTAGAGAACGTTTAGCTTCAACGTATATATTACCCATGTACTTATAAATTCTTTTCTGTCTTTACTAGCATGAGGCGCGCTCGCTCCTAGCGCAAATCACACACACCATTTCTCAAATAAAGCTCCTGTTTACTTAAATAATATTTTCATTACATATAGCATATAATCTGTTATACAACGTAGCTTGAATTATATTTATAACATAATTACTTTTTAAAATACATGTAAAATAATACATTTATTACGATTAAATACATTTTGTAATAAGTGTGTTGCGTTTTTTACGTTATAACTTATAGGTGACCAGAAATACTTTTCGTAATATAATGTTTCATTCTTTTTCGACATATATATCAAAAAAATTATCTTGGTGTGCGCATATAGCGTTAAACATTATAAATATGTTTGTGATTATTTCACTAATATACATTTAATATCCACGGGTGCCCTCCAACCAATTTTTTAATTAATATTGTTTAATTAAATATATACAGAACAATTGAACAGAAAAATACTAATACGTTACCTGTGCATGTGAAACTTGAAATAATATATATAAATATTGTATTATTTTGTATTACGTTTATAAAGTTCCAAACCCTGGTTATAATTTAAAAAGAAGTACCATATGAGGCGTGTAGATTTTTAACTCAATTTACAGTATTGAAACTAATAATATGAATTAGGTTTATATAAGTAATAAAACACATAAATACCTATATAGTGTAGTATAATAATTATAATAATAATCAAAAATAGAACGTATACATTGATAATAATAATTTTAACAAAAATATTAAATATTTTAAATTTTATAATTTGTTATTTTTTTTTTTTCATTGCATTTAAAATATGCACTGGTTCTCTTATATCAGAGATACACAACCGCTTTCCGAAAAGTGGATCTATTATTTCGGGTAGTAAACACTCTAAATAAAATCTGTAAAAATATAAAAAAATTTAAACATATATTATATTTACTTTAGGTATCGTTTAATAGTAATTACTCACAATTTTAGTTTACCGACCATTTTATTCTCCCAAAAACATAAATCAATATAAATTTTTTCAATATTTGTCCAATTGGGAGTGTGTATGACAAAATTGCATATATTTCTTCCGGAAACCCGTAGTTGGCCCATCACTTGGTAATAATATGCATGGTCTTTTTTTAGCGAAATATTTCCGTTTTCGTTAATGATACAATATGATAACTAAAAAATTTAATTTTTTAAAATTTAAAATTATTACAATCATACAATATATATTATTATTTTATATATTATGAAATTAATTATTGTATGTATTAATTAATTGTACGTGTTTTTTCAAAAAAAAAAAAAAAAAAATACAAACTTATTATACTTTATGCAAAGTAAAGAATATATATTTTTTCATATTAAGCAGTTTGACATTTACCAATTTATTTTCCACTGCTTCAATAGCACTCTTCGTATCTTTCGCTACGAATGGGCATTTGATTTCTATGATTTCATTATCACCTATCAACCCATCTAAAATATTCCAATACATTTAAAAATAAAAAATAAAATATTAAGTATGAATAAAATTAAATGATTTGAGTTTTTCCAGGGCTAGCAGCCAAATATGGCAATTCTTGGTCAATAAACAAACCACAAACACGTACGAACAACCTATTCAATTTTTCAAATTCTCTCCTGGCACGGGGCTCCATTTCAATACCATACGTCATTGCCTTACACTTTGTTGAAGACTTATATAAAAGATTATATTAGATATACCTAAGTAACTATTAAAACATTAAAATTTTTTCTGTTTTCTTTTACAAATAGGTATATTATTTATGTACAAATTTAGTTAATAAATTAATTCAACACATGTTTGTAATAAAAAGATAACTTATTCAATATAAACAAACATAAGAATATTCGCACATTATACTAGTTAATATTTTAGCATTTACACTGGTTATAAATTAATGTAATGTAAATTAATTTTATTAATAAGATTTACTCAAATATAACGTTCGCTTTGAAGAAGATGGAATTTCGGTAGATTAAATTAACAGATTAAGGGGTATTCAGAATTATGTATAACATTCAAAATACCTATTCATATGTACTTTGTATTTGATTATTATAACACTACCTATAACCTATATACCTAAGTAACTATTAAAACATTTAAAACCTAATAAATATATGTACCAATGTACTGTGTAAAAATGTGAACAAAATCATTAATAATAACACCATAATTTAAATAATACAATGCAATTTAAATTAAATTTAATAATAAGATTTACTCAAATACCTTCTCATACTTTTTCTGTTTTTTTACAAATAGGTATATTATTTATGTACAAATTTAGTTCTTAAATTAATTCAACACATGTTTGTAATAAAAAGATAACTTATTCAATATAAACAAACATAAAAATATTCATACATTTTGTAAAATGTTCAATTTGGATACAATTTTTGACCTATCACTTTTTAATGTTTTTTGATTGCAAGTTAAAAAATCTAAATAATTTACAATGTACTAAATGAGTAGTTAAAAATATTAAATGAGATTCACAACTGTAATTATTTGTTAAAAGATTTTTAAAAAGAGTTTGTTTTATTTCTTCTAATATTTTTGCTTTAATTTTTATTGTATGAGGTTTTTTATCAATTTTATTTTGTAAAATAATAAGAGATTTTGATACAAAGTCAGTTATTTGCGGTGAA
The DNA here is from genome assembly GCA_027580255.1 of Therioaphis trifolii. Classification (NCBI taxonomy): domain Eukaryota; kingdom Metazoa; phylum Arthropoda; class Insecta; order Hemiptera; family Aphididae; genus Therioaphis; species Therioaphis trifolii. Next base: position 32,992 of record JALBXZ010000314.1, read on the forward strand.
GGTTTTTTTAATTTTGTGACTGTATTATTCTGACTGTATGTTTTGTTAAGTATTAATAACTGCCTTGGATCATTAATATCATCTGTTTCACACATTTGTAGTGATTTGGAACAATTATCACAATTAAACTTCTCCAATAATTTTTTTACTTAATATCCAGCAAAATACATTTCTGAACAATCTTGCAAAGTAATTTTTCTATTTACACTGATTTCTAATGGTTTTTCTGTAATAAGATGTGGTTCATTTAAGATTATTGAATCATCATCGTCAGAGTTTTCAGTTTCGGATATTATATTTCTGATTGTGATATTGGCTCATTTACTGTTGCAAGAAGATTAATATCTGAGTCAGGCTCACAGTTAGATATGGTAGATGGTTTAATTAGGTTCATTTTAGAGTTTAGTTGAAATGTTGTTCGGTATGTACGTACTGTTGGATTTCTATTATAACCTCTTTGCCTATAAGATGCAAACAGATTTTCAATCACATCTGAATTAAGTCTTGCTGTTAAAATATATGTGTAATCTAAATTCTTTTGTTTTTCATATAGTCCTAATATGGCATTTATTGACCATGTCAAACCGTTGAATAAGTGTGGTTTTGTAGAACCCTTATTAGTTATTTTAAATAAAGATTCGCTCCATATCTTAGCATTTATTAATGTTTCGTATGGGATTTTATTATCATCTGAGTAGTAATAAAATACGGGTTCTGGACCCAAAAATAAAAATTACAGGGAAAAAATATTGCTCCAAGGGGCGTTTTCTACATATTTTTACCGTGTAAAAAAAAAATATTCCAAATATTTATAAAAACGGGTTCTGGACCCAAAAATAAAAATTACAGGGAAAAAATATTGCTCCAAGGGGCGATTTCTACATATTTTTACCGTGTAAAAAAAAATAATCCAAATATTTAAAATTTTTTTTGTTCTGTAACCAAAAATAAAATTTCCGTTGAAAAAATATTGCTCCAAGCAGCGATTTCTACATATTTTTAAGGTGTATAAAATATCGAAAAGAGAACATTTGTTGTGATAAATATTTTTATTTGTGGATATAACATTTTATTTTTTGTAATAATTATTAAAGCAATTTTTTAATTTTACATTTTAATTGATATGGTATTTTTAATACCATATTTTCACTACTACCAGTTTAGCGGTTAAAATTCACCATATTTCACCGTGTAAAAAATAAACAACATTTTTTTAAATTTACACACTATTTTTATTTCACACAAAACATTCACATACTTAAAAAAAATACACACAATTATACTTCACACACATGATATCCACAAAACACATAAAATTTTATTTTATACATTTTTATTTTAAGTATACAGTCATTTAAAAAAAATTAAGATAATACATTTACACAAGTTTTTTTACTTCTCTGCTAATAGGTACATATTCTACAATACGATCATGTATTAAAAGACAATAAGCACTTACACCATCTAGATTTTCCAAAGCTTCAATTTCTATACTAACATCAACAGTAGAAGCTGTACCTGAATCGTTCTGTTTTGAAGTATCTATCACGACAATCGGTGCCTTAGACTCAAAAGTAGCTGGACTTAATATTGGTTTACCTTCATTTTTACCATAATACGATTCTTGAAACGATGCATACATATTATATAGTACTGCATAATTTTTTCTATCAAAATTCAAGTTTAAATTATCGTACGGATAAACAACAGAATTTAGCATAACTTTAATGTTAGTTATTTTACAATGTTGAAAAAAACTAGCATCAACTCCAATATTGTTTTTCCGGTTTTTCTGTAAACCTATTATAATATATCGAGGTTTTTCTAATTTTGAGGCAGTTTTTAAATTCCAAACCACGTTTTTAGTTTTACCGAGCTCGGGGTATTCATAAGTTTCAAACGATCTGAATGGAATAAACAAACTTTTACCTTTTTCTACGATTTTCATTAACTTTAACCGTTCTGAATCATCTACAGTAACATGTGGGATTTTCCAAACTACTTTATTGAGTGTTATAGAACCGGTTGTTGCTGAATTAAGTGCTTTAGTATGTAAACTATTTAAATCATTATTACATCTCGTTAAAATTAATTCTATACGAGCATTTATCAATATTTTTTTAAAATCTTCAAAAAACCCCAGCCAATATTTTAACGGTATACAAAAACTAAATTCTCCACTATCATTCACTATACTACTATCTTGTAAAATCCAACCTGCATTATGATAACTATAATAATTGTTTAAAGTACATGATAAATATGCTTTTAAAGAACTGGTTATTCCTAGTACACGGGTTCTATCAACTTCTACACCATTAATCTCTAATCGGACTTGATCAAATAGAAACGATAATCCATTATTTGATAAATCTACTTTGAGTGGATCTTCTATTTTACCTTCGATAAAAAGGAAACTTTCATGTAAATACGGATATACATCTGTTTGTTGAACCCCAATTCGTATTTCATCGTTAGGTTTAAACGAATTTGTATACGGAATGTATGAATGATATTCAATTTTACTAATTTTCGAATCTGTATTATAATTCGAATCAATATCTAAAATATTACTATCGGGCATTTTGTTTTAATTTGAATCCTAACTGTTTTAATATTTGTTTGCTTTTACGAGTTAATTTTATATTTCTTGGTTTTCTTTTCGATACTTTTGATGATAATTCAGTTGAACAACTGATCGGTTTGATTGCTTGCAACTGCTTTATATTCTTAAATATTAAACCCATTTTTTCAAGATTTACAATGTCTAATGTGTAACACAACTGTTATTTTCTCTTCGAAATTATGAATAGGATTATTTTCCTGATCGACTAAACTGATATTTATAGTATTAATAACTTCAGTATTAAGTTTATAATAAATTAAATTTGTTGGTGACTCGACTATTTTAGCACCCGACCTTTCACGAGGAAAAAATTCATAAATCGAGTGAGATTGTATACCATTATCGAATGAACCATTTGCTATATTACATAAGACTTTTATAGAATTAACAGCGTTTATATCAATATTTTTCGATGCTCTAAAATGTGTAAAACCTTCATTTCCATACAATTTCTTTTTAAAACCTAATAGACTCGCTAGACTGTTTTCGATTGTGAAATCTACTGGATAGTTACAATTAATTACACATTTCATACGAGTGACATCAGTGTTCATAGTAAAATCTATAGGGTCATATTATTTATTATTACTATCCATCACACTGTTTATACGTTCATTATCTTCATGAATTTTGCTAGAAATATATTGGGTGATATCTTCAATCTCGTAACAGCCAAAAGGGAGTTTAATATCTAAATTATGTGTAGGTGTAATAATTCGAATATTGTTATTCGTCTCATTCACGTTCGGAAACGTATTATATGTGTGTAAACATAACATCGCAATTTCCGAGTTTTCTTGTAAATTTATCGATGGGAAATAAGTTGATGACAAAGATGTCATTTTACCAGACAAGCTCACAGTAATTGATTCGTTCATATCACCGTTTTTTTTTTTTAAGATTTAATAGTTCTAATATGTAGAATAATCGTTACTTTTGCGTCAGAGTTTTGAATTGGATTATTTTCCTCATCGACTAAATCAATTTTTATTTTTTTAATAACTGCTGTCTCAAGTTTATAATATATTAAATTATTCGGTGATTCGACTATTTCTTTTTCTAAAATCGGTTGAGGAAAAAATTCATATATTGAATGAGATTGCTGTCCATTGTCTAATGAGCCTTTAGCTATATTACACATGACTTTTATAGAACTAGTACTGTTTATATTGTATTCGATTTTTCCTGATTGATGATAATATAAATTTAAATTTTCATTAGTGAAACCATGATATTTTTTTTTCAAACCCTAACGTGCTTGCTAAACTGTTTTCAACATTAAAATCAATATCAAAGTTACACTTAATTCTACATTTATAACCTATACTAGTTAGATTAAATATAATAACGTTATTATTAAATAAAGTAGATTTTGCAATTATATCACAAATATGTTTATTTATATCTTGAATCGTGTAATAACCATTAATGATTTTAACTTCTAACGTATTAGTTCCATTAGATATTCTCATACTATTATTTGTTCCGTTTATGTGAACACAATCCTTATTTGGAAAAGCATAAGTTGACTTTAAATGTACAAGAGCAATTTCAGAACTTCCGTGTACATTTATAACAGGAGAAAAAGTCGTTGTTAGTGAACCGTTTTTACCTGACATCCTCACAATAATTGGTTCATCCATTGTAAAAACTCAATACACAAATGTCCACAAATATATGTATTATATTTTTGATAATTTGTATAATTGTACAAGATATTTTGACCTTTAAAATAATTTTGTATTTCAATCGGAGGAGCAAGATCACCAAACGGATCAAAATAAATAATTTTATCTTTAAACCGATAATAACTAACCCAGTGAGTACCGTCGCCAGAAGAGGAGTCTAGATTAATTATTGCACACTCGATTTTATACAGTTTTTTTAGGTAAGTTGTCTCGTGAAAAGACACCACGAAAATGTTTAATTTTCAACTTGTTAACATATTTTATAATATCTTCACTGGTAAGAGCTCTGTCGGGTAACGCTAATTTTTCCTCGTTTTTTTTTTTTTTACACCTAAGCCTTTCGGATTCAAATACAAACCTGCTCCGTTAGAATTGTTTAAATATAAACCATTACCCTTCTTACGATTTTTAATAGCATTATATACACTTGAAGCACCAGAAGCTAAACTTCCTAAAGCCGATAACCCTGCTAATATTGACGCTAACGGTAAAGCACCTCCCAACTGGTTCGGTGTTAAAATTGTTCTCTTACCATTTTTCTTCGTTTTTTTATTTTTTTCTTCGCCGCCAGCAACATTTTTTCATTAACACGTTATAACCCATACCGATTTTTCTTTTAGCTTTCATAGCGTTTACCACTGCATATGCAACAAGTTTTTCTTTTTTAGAACTATCACCTGCTTTAACTCTTTCCCAAGCTTGTTCTTCTAATAACTTATCGGCTTTATGTCTAATATCTAAATTATTACTGTTTTCGTAAGCAATGTCGTGTGTTCTACAAGCAGAATCTAAGGGGTTGATTCCTTTATCTCCACGAGCTAATCTCTTTTTTAAATTTGTACCTGGTCCACAAAACTGATACCCGGGTACATGAACTTCGAAGGGAAGTCTATTTATAACAGTATTTAAGAAACCTCTACCAGTCTTAACATTTTTTTGCTTACAAGTTGAACGCATTATATATAACTGGTTTTATGTTTTAAAATTACATAGTATTTATATTAAAAATGAAATTAATCGAGCAAAAAGATAAATTAAACATTAAAAACGTAGATGCACAAATCACTAAAAGACCGTCAAGGCATGGATCATTGTTGCCAGACAGTATTCGCGGAATACTTGTAGGACCTTCAGGATCCGGAAAAACAAATGTTATGTTTAATCTTATAACTCATAGAAATGGTGTAAAATTTGAAAACATTTATTTATACTCCAAAACACCAAATCAAGAAAAATATGTGTTATTAAAAAATTTGATAGATAGTATTAAAGGAATTAATTTTTACACATTTACAAATGCGGATCAAGTTATAAAACCTAGTTTAGTTAAAAAAAATTCAATTTTTATATTCGATGATGTAATTTGTGATAATCAAACACCTATTCGTGATTACTTCAGTATGGGAAGGCATTCTGGTGCAAATTCTATTTTTTACTTGGCACAGACATATTCGAAAATACCGAAACAGTTAGTAAGAGACAACACAAATTTTTTAATAGTATTCAAGCAAGATGATAAAAATCTACGACATATATTCGACGATCATTGTTCCTCAGATATAGATTTTATAGAGTTTCGTAAAATGTGTCATCTATGTTGGAACCGTGAAGATTACGGATTTATAGTAATTGATAAAACTCGTGAAATGGATCAAGGAAGATACAGATGTGGTTTCCATACATTTATAAAAATTAATTAAAATTTATGTTTAAATATGAAAGTATTTTTGGTTTGACTACATTTGACTGACTGTGTACAAATATTCAACATTAATTATTTCTACTTAAAATGAGTGAAAAAAAAGTTTTATTGAATAATTTAATATCCTGTCAGAAAAACATAAAACGTAAAGTTTTAGACATGAAAAGAGGTGTTATAGATTCTAATAATTATTTTCGCGAAACATTTAAACCAATAACTGACCCCCTTAATGCAATTATAGAAAAAACAAATATGAACAACGAACCAGAATTTCAAAATATTCATATTGGTGGATATAGTAATGAAGAAGATGATGTATCATCAGACTTTGAACACTTTTTAAATGCTTCTCCTCAAAGTAGAACTTATGACAAATCGTTTGGGTTACATTATGATGAAAAAGATGAACAACTTAAAATATCAAATTATCCTGTAACCATCAGTAACAATAATTTAAAGGTTTTGGATAAGAGCTACCCGTGGACTCGTGGTCTTTGGTCTTTATTGTGTGAAAAAAATCCGTCAAATTATAAATATGATGATAACGAAGCATATTATGACATTTTAAAATCTACAAAAGTTCACCTCAAGTCAGATGGTAAACCTAAAGCTAATAGTGCTAATAAATGGATTTCTATTGTTAAGCCTCTATACGAACGTATCAGAAAAGAATTAAATTATTTAAATTATTTAAATAACAAAAATATAATGCCGAATACGGAAGAGTCTGATAATATAAATGAAATAAAAAAACGAAGTAAACCTTTAATCAGTCCAACACTTCAAAACAAAAAATTTAAGTACTCAAAGTCTAACGATAAATTAAACGTTAGTAAATCTCTTGACGACTTATCACTAGAAAATAGTTCATTACATTCTATAGAAGACTTGCGAAACAGCTCGGACTTAATAGATTTCGGGAAAACGTTACAATCTGATCAAATAGGTTCGAGTCTATATAAAGACGTAATACCTAACACACAGATAGTTTATTATGACGATCCGAATGAATTAGTTACGAGATTAAACCTTTTAATATCTTCTCAAAATGCTGGCAATACAGGTGTTAATAATGAAATTATATCTATTCTAGAAGAATTACGTGAGAGGAAACTTATTGTATAAAGAAAAAAATTAAAGAAATGTTTAATTAAAAAACTTATTATTAATTATATCATTTAAAATCATAGTTATCCTAAGTATCTAAATCTAATCTTGAAATTACGTTAACTACTGAAATAGGTTCAGCATTCGACCGGTTAATTATCCTCCACATCGCGGTATCAACATAATATTTTCCAGTGAGCCAGGACATATATAGATCACTTACCATCGACTCTCCATGATATTGCATTGCTATTACTGTTTTATTTATTATATATCTAAGTTCTTGTAATTCATCAAGATTCATCCTCTTGATTTTTCGGGGTCGTACGTGGAAATGTTTTCTAATCATTGGAACGACACGACGCACAGGCTTATCTCCATATTGACCATCATTCAACAATGATTCCATTTGGAAAAATAATGTTTTGACTACGAAAAAATTAAAAATGACAACATTAGAAAAAATAGCAGAAGAGCTACATAAACCAGCTAGAAAAACTTTTCCTAGACGAAAAATAATTTCTCTATTTAAGGATGATCTCTGGCAAGCAGACCTTATTGACATTCAATCGTATTCGAAGTATAATCAAGGTTTTAAATTCATATTAATTGTTATAGATGCATATACTAAATTTGTTTGGGTACAAGCATTAAAAAATAAATCTGCGAAATATGTGACTCAAGGCATGCTAAATATATTAAAAATTAATTGTCCGAAATTTTTACAAACAGATAATGGTACAGAATTTTATAATAAACAATTTCAAGAATTAATGATAAAATATAATATTAAACATTATTCTACATACAGTGGCATAAAAGCAGCAATGGCCGAACGTGTTATACGTACAATTAAAAATAAAATTTATAAAAAATTTACAGCAACTGGTTCATATAATTGGTATAATGCAATATCTGACTTAATACATAATTATAATAATACTAAACATTCAACTATTAAATATACTCCGCACGAAGCTCGAACAAAGTCTATACGATTAAAATTAAAATTAATGAAAACAACAAAAATAAATAAACCTAAATTTAAAATTAATGATATCGTTCGAATTTCAAAAAACAAATATGTATTCGATAAAGGTTATAAGCCGCAGTGGTCAACAGAGCTATTTACAATTTCAAAAGTTTTTCAATCAGATCCAATTACATATAATATAAAAGATGATCAAAATAATATCGTTTTAGGTCGATTTTATAGTCAAGAACTTATCCAAACACTTATCTAGTAGAACGTATTATAAAAAGAAATAAAAATAAAATTTTTGTTAAATGGTTAGGATTTGATTCAAGTCATAATTCATGGATTTCATCAAAAGATATTATAAATTAAAGTTATTCTGTGTGTGTGTGTGTGTGTGTGTGTGTGTGTGTGTGTGTGTGTGTGTGTGTGTGTGTGTGTGTGTGTGTGTGTGTGTGTGTGTGTGTGTGTGTGTGTGTGTGTGTGTGTGTGTGTGTGTGTGTGTGTGTGTGTGTGTGTAAACATTTTTATTTATAAACACATAAATATACATAGAAAAAATATTTTTTTTTTTTTTTTATTTTTTTTTATTGATTATACTAAGTATTAAATTTATAAAATTTTGAACAATTAATATTATTTTCCCACAATTTTTATATTTTATGTTTCAAATTATTTTAATTTTGTAATGTCCATGCGCAAGAGTGTGTATACCATCATACATAATAAATCGTTTGTCATCATCTGCACTTAAAATCAACTTATTCACTGTTTTAGAATAAACAATATGTTTATTTGATTGGATAAAATTCATAGTACGATAAGCTGATTCATTAATATCAAAATTATGATCAATATACGCTTTTAAAATATTTATATAATCAGAAAAACATAAATGTTTTTTTATAACATACTTTTTTACACCCTTAGCTTTTTTTTTTCCATTTCACTTGTTCGATATGCATACAATTTAGGTCTTAATGTAACAAATTGTAATAAAATATCCCCCTTCATTTCATACTTAAAAAAACCTGGTCTATTTTTATTGTTTTCATTAAAACAATAATGATTTTCTGGATAATTTGATGTATCAAAATACGGGGATAATTCATTTTTTAAATCATTAAAAACATTAGAAGTTTTAATTTCGTAAATTAACGAGTCTGTATCGGTATAAAGTAATTTTAAGTTATTATTTTCATATTTTTTTTTCATAACATTATAATGGAAATCATAAATGATGGTTTTTGATACATCTAATATTGAAAATCCTACGTAAATTGGTTTATCAAATTTTACTTTTTCCGAAAACATGTGTATTGCCATCAGATTTTTAGAATATATAGTCCGATCTTTGAAATTCGGTTTAATCATATATTTATGAGCTATTTTTTCATTTGAAACTAATTTCATAGACATACGTTTTCGTACATTTTCCATACATTTACCAAATACACTGTTTACTAATAGTTTCCAAAATTGTCGATCAAACTCGTTTCGGCGTCTTTACTTTCATACTAGTCCATAATTGATCGTAGGGTGCCATCCATTTAGATTGTTGGAAACGGAAAATTCTATGAACTTTTGTAACGTTTATACCGATGGCAATGGGCTGTTTTAAATTGTTATAATGTATAATATAATTTTTTTTTGAGTTAAAGTTGTAAGTAATTTTTGTACTTTAGAATTAGGTGGAATTGTATTTAACGGTAAAAATGGTAAATCATTATGAAGTTTATGCAATTGTATAGGATAATCTGTATCTACTTCTAAAATATATCCATATTTAGAATTATCCTCAATTTTGTTATATCGATTGTTAAATCATTGTACCATTCAAAATTTTTATACGGTAATTCTGTTAACATCGCCTTTCCATATAAATTCACGCAATCTAAATACATTAACCATTTAATCGGCTTATTCTCATTGTATGCAAAGTCCTTCAACATTAGGTATATTCGCCTTAGAATATCTTTTCACTGATTGACAAATTCCTCCTCTTATACCACTTTCTAGCATTAATTGCATGTCATAATCTTTTAAACGTTCGAGTTTAATTTTAGTGTATTTTAACATGCAGTCGAATGCAAATCCTGGAGCAGTCATATAATGTGATGGGTCTAAATGAAGTGTTTTGAAACAAATATCTCTAAAATTTGAAAGACATCTGCAAGTAAACAAACATCAGTCATTAAATACAAATCACTATATTATTCACCTAATGTTTTAATTTTAAATCTTTTCCATACATTTATAGCGTGCGTGTAATTCTTATCGCTAATTTCCTTATCTTTTAACGAATTATAGAATTCACATTTTGGAGGTAGACAAGTATCGTTTAATTTGTTAAAATTAGAAATATATTCATAAGGGAAAACACCTTTACGTATAACTAAATCTAAATTATTATAAGAAAAATGTTTTATAGTTTCTTGAAATCTAGTTCTATCTTCGGCTAAATTTTTTGCTAAGGAGCTAAGAGAATCTGCCATGAAACGAAAAGTATCAACGAATTTAATGCTAAAATTGTTTGCGATTTCCTTGCTAAATGATATGTATTTTTCACTTGAATTAGGTATAACGTGAATATTTTTATCGTTGAGTCTAATTGATGAACAATAAAATGGGAATCATAATTCAAATTATGAAAGTAAATCGGTACAAATGATACATTACTTAATTCAAAATTACAATTAAGACAAACACAATTTCTGTAAATACCTGTAAAATGATTATGATCTCTTACTTTAATTAAATTAAAGTCCTTAAACGATCTTAAGCAACATTCACAAATTTGTGTGCTCTGAAATTGTGATTCTTCCTCGTTGGTTAATTGCATCATTGGTATATTAATTTTATAAATATTATAAACTTTTTCCCCTACATCTATCATGTTTTTCATAAAATTTTCTGCAGCGTCTACACCTCTATAGATAGTAAGTCTTGTAGGAATTTATACTTTTTTATAAAATGTTTTGGAATTATATTATAATCAACTTTTACGTAAAATGCATAACTCATAGGAACGTGTAAATGAGTATTATAAGTTTTTTTATCTTGTTTATCCAAACGCTTTAATAAACATTCAAAATCAGCGTATATAACTATAGGAATTTTTTGCGTTCTTTTATAATTTTTAAAACGAATAAATTCATCATCACCCTTTTCAAACATCACAGGTTTTCCTAATTTATTCTGATCACAAATGGTTTTATGTTTTTTTAATCCTGATACACCCCAAAGTTTATTTTTACACGGTTTATTATTAAAAACGGTGAAACATCTTTTACAGATAATTATTTTTCTTTTACATTTGTTATGTTGACTACTTATTAATCTAGAAAAATTATTGATATAGCAATAGTGGATGTTTATACCATTATCAAACAAAAGCAAGTCAAAATTATTAACTTTTTCAATATTATTTAAATGTATTGCGTATATATCACCTTTTTATCTAATCCAAACACGTTAACTGAAACATTATTTATCCGTTCAAATCTCTTAAGTTGTTTAATAGGTGTAGGAAAATCAATGCAATTAAAATTTAAACCACTACGTTTTTCTAAAGAATTAAAATACTTAATACTGAATCTTTCTTTATGTTATCGATTATCAAACTTTGTTAGTAATGAATATTTAAAACATTTGTCGTCTTTATTTTTTATCATTTATTACAGCTTTTTATTTTTTATTTTTGTTGGTAAATCTATATAAGAAGAAGCCTTAAGAGGGTTCACGCGGTTGACTCTTAGTTGTAATCCATTCATGCTTTTTAAAGTCCATCCACTGCCTTTTGTTGAAAATTTGATTCTTCTTCTAATTATTAGTGAACATTTTTTTTAAAATTATAGAAAAAACCTGAATTATTTGTATAAGTTCATTATTAGTTTTAAAAGCAAAGTCTTTTTTTTCCTAGTTAAAAAATTTTTCGTACACGCTATCAACATAAATATTAATTTTAAGAGCTGTTTTTAAAGTTAATTCTTTTAATTTACATATTAAAAATTTTAAACTATAATTTAAAAATTGTGTATAATCTAAAAATTGTTTTTATTTTTCAATATAAAAAGTTTTCGATAATTTTTTATATCGTTCTAGGTTCAACTAGATCATTGTCAGGATACTGGCTAATCGAGTAGACTTGGTAATTCTTTTCATATTTTGATAATTGATAATTGTAAAAACTGTAAACAAAATAAATTAAAATATATAAAATAAATAAACAAATGATTTAATTTTGTAATAAATAAAATGGATTATTTTATTATGGTATTTCTTAATCCTAGGATACTGAGAATACGAATTTAAAACAACAATATAAATTTTCAATGAATTTAAACATTACATATAATAAAATATATGTATATAATAAGCTTGTATGGTCTGTCAAATGCATTTAGTTCAAACTTGGAACACAACTCTTCATCATTTTTCTGTTCCTGAGTTGTTTCCACATATTTATAATTATAGGAAAAAATATGAATATAATATATATATATATATATATATATATATATATATATATTATCTATATTATATATATATATATATATAATTTTATATAATGAAAACATTTTATTGAATTAAAAAAAATATATATTTTTACATATTTTATGTATCAATAATATACATAAAAATTGTTTATAATATTTTTGTCTATAGATATAATGAAATCCATAATACATTTGGTGAATTTCACATCACTTATAGGTTCATGTGAAACATTTTATTTATGGTTATTTTTACAAATTAAAATTTGCGTCTCAAATAATGATAATAGCCTTCCATTTTTATTAAACGTATTCTAGCTTATGTATAAATATTAATTTTTTAGTATTTAATTTATTAACTTAAATAAAACATTTTATTATTATATTC
>JALBXZ010000315.1:0-45971 GCA_027580255.1 Therioaphis trifolii
TTATATTTTAAAAATTATTAAATGAATTTAAATCACGTATGAAAAAAATTTTTTGTTTTAAAACTAATCAAGGCTTAATTTATCTTAAACAGTCTGAGAAATTAAAATTTGAAAAAGACGCATTGATTGTATATTCAAGAATTATACACTATCTTGAAAAATGGTAGATGATTACAGTCCGTATTCGTTCAACGAACAAGTCACGATGTTTTAACTTAGAAAATCCAATTGATATAAATAATGTGTTTACTTTTTGTAAAAGCCAAAAAATTGAAATAAATGGAGACCAGTTGTTTTCAGAAATAGTTATTTTAAACGATATTTTACCTACAGTTGATTCCGAAAATAAAAATTTGTCATTATCCCAAAAATGGTCTAAAATTTTAATAAAAATAGATGCTCCTAATTTATTGAAAATAATAGAATATATTTTTGCTGTTCCGCCAACAAATGCATTTGTGGAACGTATTTTTTCGGTAATGAAAAACTTATGGACTGATGAGAGGAACCGACTCAGAGTAGAAGTCATTAAAGCAGAAATTATGACAAATTTCAACTACACTTTGTCGTGTCATGAATTTTGTGAGTTTTTGGAAACAGAAAGTGGTCAACAACTCGTAAAGGCGGCAAAAAGTGAAAAAAAATACAATTTTAAAAAGCAAAGCACATAATTAATATATATTAAATTTTTTATTGTAAATTACTTATATTATTACTTTTATTATCATTTTTATCATTTATCAATTTATCAGAATTATAGTAATAGTAACAAACTAAAATAATAAATATGTTTATATTATTTCTTTTACGACTAAAAAAAAAAAAAAAAAAAAGGTTTTCAGTAAACGTCCAGTTTTACAAATTATAAAAGTTGGCAACCCTAGTTTAAAATCGACAAACACAAATTAACTATTTGCATATTTACTACCATGATAATATGTAAGAGTGTGTTTTAAGAGAAATTCAACAGTCATAATTCATGCAATTACAATTTTATCCTAGAATTAGGTACTGTTACATACAAATAGTGTTTTGATATAATCTGTACCACTCGAATTATAGGTACCTACGGAGTCGAATTAGAGTATTTTCTATTTAATAAAACAGTATAAATATTCAATTTCCTTTAGTTACTCATACACAGTGTGTTTGTAGCATATAATAGGTCCAGCAGAAATGTCCGATGTGTAGGTACCCCGATATCATTGGTCAAATCTTCACGCCAAAAGACAAAAGTTGACCTATAAATTATTATTTTGAACTTAATGGTTTATATACAGAAGAAAATAATTAAGACGATATCTGATTTAATATATAAATTATATAAAAGAAATAGAAAGAGTCAAATAATAATATGTTTTCATAATATTTAGTATTTCCTGGATCATCTCTAACAAAAACTGTAAATAATCGATAATCGAATAAATAAATTGAATACAGTGTTTTAAAAGTCGGTGTTAATAATACACAGATAGGAACTACCTACCGAACACGAATATTAACAGAACCTAGAATGTATTTGTATTTATTTTTTGCAAAAGCCTAACACTCTCATGACCAATTCTGTCATTAGTAACAAAGTAACATTATTATAGTTGAAAAAGATCAACTTTATATTTTTATGATAATAATAAAATAAAATGCAAAGAAATGTTCAAATAGAAAGTGTAAATAAAACAGTGTTTTAAAAATGACGAATGTGCCTAAATTAATAAAATTCTTTGTAAAGCTCAGTTGATGTAATGAACATTATTTTTACTCACCGTAAGAAAATTTACTATAGCATTTTCACATAATAGTTCTAAATACAATTTACAATTGGGAATATCAATCAGTATTTATTGAAAGGTTTATACAGAAAAAAAATTATACATGTACATATACAGTTTTTTTTTATAACAATAACCCTAACATTGTTAGTATTGTGGAAATTAGTTTTTTTAGACGTGGAAAGCTCTTATTGTGACTACTCGATAACGTATTGTAGTTGAATACAACAGTTAATAAGTACAATCAGATTCTGAAAAAAATTATGTGTGCACAATTAATATAATTTTTTAACGTTGTTATGAGTTGTGTGTATTATTTTTGTAAGGCGACCGTAGTATTAATGAGTTAAAATCACAACAAACAGGTACCTATAATAATGAAACGCTTTAAGTTAAACGGAAGGATAATAAGGTATTTCAAATATCATAGATGTGATACAGTCATTGTGTGTGGAAATGTAAAATAAATAAAATTCTGTATGTTATTGCATCATAGGCAGCTATGGACGGTAAGTGTATAATAATAAAGATCCAACAATCTGAAAAAAGTGGTCGGTGTTCCATAAGAAAACTTTAACCATATAACTTTTTAACTTTTAAAATATCATAAAAGAAAAACGACTATTTTGTATAACATATAGTTGAATAATATAAATACTATCAAAATACATAATATGTATGAACACAAACCGAGAGGAAATTATTTTATATATTGAGATTAAAGTATCCAATTCAAAAGTAAGTAGGTATTGTTTATGACACACAATATTAAATATTTCAAATGCATTTCACTTTTTAAACATATTCAATTTTTGTGTAATATCATTTCTTAATTTAATATTATGAAAATATAAAAAAAAGAAAGGGAATTATGCTGAAGTCAAACGACAATAATAATGTATCTAGAAACACTGGTGAAATGAGAATATATCAACACTAACTATTATGAGTGCATAAATGTTATGACTATATATATATAAATATATGACTGGTATTTTTTATGGCATTGAACCATTTGTAAAAGTATTTCACCACAGTCAAAATCAGTGGTCAGTTCGGTTAAAATAGAATAATTATTTATTATAACGCTTTGATTCGCCGACGGTTATAGTAGGTGTATATTTGAAATTTGTCTCTTACCATTGTAAAAGTATTTGTTTTAGTTTAAAATCGACAAACACGGATAATTAACTATTTGCATATCTACTATCATTAAAATATATATTCATGTAAAGAGAGTGTTTTTAAGAGAATTTCAACAGTCATAATTCATGCAAATACAATTGTACAATTATGAATTTTTTTATATAAAATAATGCATAAAAGTATCCAATTTAATAGTAAGTAGGTATTATTTATGACACCCAAAATTGCAAATGTATTTCACATTTTCAACTTATCATCAAATAACCAAATTAAAATGTTAATTAATAAATGACTGGTATTTAAGAAATAATATAATGGCGTTGGACTATTTGTAAATTTATTTAACCACAATCAAAATCAGTGGTTAGTTCAGCTAAAATAATATAATTATTTATTATAATGCTTTGATGATTCGTAGACGGTTATAGTAGGTATATTTTTTAAATTTTCACTCACCATTGTAAAAGTATTTTGATTAGTTTAAAATCGACAAACACGGATAATTAACTATTTGCATATTTACTACCATGATAATATGTAAGAGTGTGTTTTAAGAGAAATTCAACAGTCATAATTCATGCAATTACAATTTTATCCTAGAATTAGGTACTGTTACATACATTTAGTATGTACCACTCGAATTATAGGTACCTACGGAGTCGAATTAGAGTATTTTCTATTTAATAAAACAGTATAAATATTCAATTTCCTTTAGTTACTCATACACAGTGTGTTTGTAGCATATAATAGGTCCAGCAGAAATGTCCGATGTGTAGGTACCCGATATCATTGGTCAAATCTTCACAACAAAAGACAAAAGCCGACCTATAAATTATTATTTTGAACTAAATGGTTTATACATACAGAAGAAAATAATTAAGACGATATCTGATTTAATATATAAATTATTATATAAAAAAAATAGAAAGAGTCAAATAATAATATGTTTTCATAATATTTAGTATTTCCTGGATCATCTCTAACACAAACTGTAAATAATCGATAATTGAATAAATAAATTGAATACAGTGTTTTAAAAGTCGGTGTTAATAATACACAGATAGGAACTACCTACCGAACACGAATATTAACAGAACCTAGAAATTATTTGTATTTATTTTTTGCAAAAGCCTAACACTCTCATGACCAATTCTGTCATTAGTAACAAAGTAACATTTCAATTTTAATTCAATACTCACTTAGTAAATCATTCATTATGAGTAATAATAACCGGTGGACAGCAAGAAACTACAAAACGATCAATATATATATATATATGACATGGTATAACGAACAAAAAACTACAAAAAAAAAATATATTACGCGTAAATTAGCGTAAAACGTATAATAAAACACGAATACACGATAAAAACTCGAGTAGTAGAGTGAATTATTAGTTTTTAATATATAATATACGACAAAAGTAATACGAATATACGATATTAAATTACTAATATATAATTTACTATTATTTCTCGAGTACTCTAGAGGTACAAAAAATCACAAAACACTTATATGAGTACACTTTGTATAAAAGATACACGGTCAAACGTAATGCGTTTAAATCATATAATATATTATTATTATATAGGATACTAACTATATAGGATTACAAACTAAATAGTAGTTTAAAACATTTTTATTAAGAAAACATAGCAAAACACGATAAAACTCGAGTAGTAGACATATAATATAACAAAATAAATAATAACAAAAAACTACAAAAACGCGTAAATTTTTTTCGCGTAAATTTGCGTAAACATATAATAAACACGAATACACGATAAAAACTCGAGTAGTAGAGTGAATTATTAGTTTTTAATATATAATTATTACGACAAAAGTAATACGAATATACGATATAAGACAAAAGCACGGAGAATAACAGATAACACGGGGCCGCGTTATCAATAAAAGACAGAGAGTAGTGTGAATTGGCGGGAAACGATCACGGGGCACGTCACCTAGCTGCCGGTGAAACGCCTTTCGGGATCAAAAGTATAAACATGATAAATTTTATTTACACGGACACCGCCGAAAGCGTTAGGTTTCACTACTCGATTTAACGTATATGGGTTGTGTCTAGAAGTCGGTTTATTAGAGTGAGGAAAATAGGAGCCGTTGTAAAACTACTATCGGTATCAAAAATGATACATTATCAATGTATTTACATTATATATACCAAGCGTTCGGCTCGAGGAGCTCCGCTCCTCGGCCAGGACACCGACGAAAATAGGATAAGGTTTTTCTTTGAAAACACACATTTATACAATGAACGTATAGAGGATAAATCTAGAGGTCGGTTAATAGAGTGATGTAAAGAGTAATTCTGGTCAGTCGGGACGGGAAAAAAACTATTTTGAGATATTTTTTATCTTTTGTATATTTTAGTTATTGAGAACGCCGCTGTAAGTAGGATACAGTTTTTTTAAAGTCTAGATCGAACGCGTGTAGGATAAGTCTAGAGGTTGGTGTATTGGAGTGACGTATAGAATAATTCTGGTCAGTCAGTTCGGAAACAAATGCTATTTAGTTATTTATTCGGCCAAGACATCGTCGAAAGTAGCATACAGGTTAGGTTTAACGTCTCGATTTCACGTATATGGGTTGTGTCTAGAAGTCGGCTCATTAGAGTGACGAAAATAGGAGCCGTTGTAAAACTACTATCAATTTTTTTTTTACCAGGGCACTGCGAAAAGCGGGAGAATCATTCCAAATGTTTGGCTCGAGGAGCTCCGCTTTATTATCAATTTTTTTTACCGGGACGCCGCGAAAAGCGTTAGGTTTAACGTATATGGGTTGTGTCTAGAAGTCGGTTTATTAGAGGAGGAAAATAGGAGCCGTTGTAAAACTACTATCGGTATCAAAAATGATACTTTATCAATGTATTTACATTATATATACCAAGCGTTCGGCTCGAGGAGATATTTTTTATCTTTTTTATATTTTAGTTATTGAGAACGCCGCCGTAAGTAGGATACAGTTTTTTTAACGTCTAGTGGCCGGTGTGAAACGCCTTTCGGGATCAAAAGTATAAACATGATAAATTTTATTTAAACGGACACCGCCGAAAGCGTTAGGTTTAACTACTCGATTTAACGTATATGGGTTGTGTCTAGAAGTCGGTTCATTAGAGTGACGAAAAAAGGAGCCGTTGTAAAACTACTATCAATTTTTTTTTTACCAGGACACTGCGAAAAGCAGGAGAGTCATTCCAAATGTTTGGCTCGAGGAGCTCCGCTTTATTATCAATTTTTTGTTACCGGGACGCCACGAAAAGCGTTAGGTTTAACGTATATGGGTTGTGTCTAGAAGTCGGTTTATTAGAGTGAGGAAAATAGGAGCTGTTGTAAAACTACTATCGGTATCAAAAATGATACATTATCAATGTATTTACATTATATATACCAAGCGTTCGGCTCGAGGAGCTCCGCTCTTCGGCCAGGACACCGACGAAAGTAGGATACGGTTTTTCTTTGAAAACACACATTTATACAATGAACGTATAGAGGATTAATCTAGAGGTCAGTTATTAGAGTGATGTAAAGAGTAATTCTGGTCAGTCGCGACGGAAAAAAAACTATTTTGAGATATTTTTTATCTTTTTTATATTTTAGTTATTGAGAACGCCGCCGTAAGTAGGATACAGTTTTTTTAACGTCTAGCTGCCGGTGAAACACCTTTCGGGAACAAAAGTATAAACATGATAAATTTTATTTACACGGACACCGCCGAAAGCATTAGGTTTAACTACTCGATTTAACGTATATGGGTTGTGTCTAGAAGTCGGCTCATTAGAGTGAGGAAAATAGGAGCCGTTGTAAAACTACTATCGGTATCAAAAATGATACATTATCAATGTATTTACATTATATATACCAAGCGTTCGGCTCGAGGAGCTCCGCTCCTCGGCCAGGACACCGAAGAAAGTAGGATACGGTTTTTCTTTGAAAACACACATTTATACAATGAACGTATAGAGGATAAATCTAGAGGTCGGTTAATAGAGTGATGTAAAGAGTAATTCTGGTCAGTCGGGACGGGAAAAAAACTATTTTGAGATATTTTTTATCTTTTGTATATTTTAGTTATTGAGAACGCCGCCGTAAGTAGGATACAGTTTTTTTAAAGTCTAGATCGAACGCGTGTAGGATAAGTCTAGAGGTTGGTGTATTGGAGTGACGTATAGAATAATTCTGGTCAGTCGGTTCGGAAACAAATGCTATTTAGTTATTTATTCGGCCAAGGCATCGTCGAAAGTAGCATACAGGTTAGGTTTAACGTCTCGATTTCACGTATATGGGTTATGTCTAGAAGTTAATATTGAATATTGAAAACTTACTTATAAATACTAAATACCTAAAGGTCTTACACATCATAGCCAATGTATTTCACCACTATCAAAAATGGTTTATATTCTACATGGGTGGATAATTGTTATGAAAATTTCTACGACTAAACTTTAAGACACTAATACTGCAAATTCCTGCAAAAAATTTTGTTTAAACATTATTATAGTTGAAAAAGATCAACTTTATATTTTTATGATAATAAAATGAAATGCAAAGAAATGTTCAAATAGAAAGTGTAAATAAAACAGTGTTTTAAAAATGATGAATGTGCCTAAATTAATAAAATTCTTTGTAAAGCTCAGTTGATGTAATGAACATTATTTTTACTCACCGTAAGAAAATTTGAGTGCTCCACAATAAACATAAATAAATAAATTTGTATAAATTGACTGTAATTACAGTACCAAACAGTAAATGCAAAAAGATTTGATTAGATTTATTCATGTGAGTTGGATAAGGGCAATGGAAGTAACTATCAACTTAATTATTATTATATATTATTTTTATATAAAATCAAGCAAAGAGATGCAAGTTGAATCAAAATTATGAACTAACATGTTAACCATTTTTTGAACAGCTACTTAGGTCTGGTCAAAATATATTATACCCAATTTTGCTAAGAGAAAGTCATTTTTATTGTAAATGTATATTACCATAGACAAAAGCCGATAAGGTACGGGTCAATTGAGTATTTACTATACCATTTTCACATAATAGTTCTAACTACAATTTACAATTAGTGTTTTCTAAAGAATCATAATTCAGGGCTCTGAAGTTATGCACTTAAAAATTCCAAAATATGCGCTATAAATGGCACTAAAAATCTCTTAATATTTTGTATTTAACATAATAATTATATGTAGTCGAGTTATGAATAATAATTGTTATGAAAATTTCTACAACTAAACCAAGCTTACTTAAAAAAAACTTTAAGACAATAATAATGCAATAAGTTAGTGAACTATTGTTTAAACATAATAATAGTTGAAAAAATATCAACTTTATATATTTTGATATAATAAAATAAAATGAAACAAAAGGTTCATACAGAAAGTGTTAATAAAACAGTGTTTTAAAAATGAAGGTGAACATATAATGAACATTTTTTTTACTAATAAATTACTATAGATTGAATCAAAATTATGAACTAACATTTCATACATTTTTTGAATAGCTACATAAGTCTGGTCAAAATATATGATACCCATTTTCCCAAGAGAAAATCATTTTTATTGTAAATGTATATATTACCATAGACAAAAGCCAATAAGGCACGGGTCAATTGAGTATTTACTATAGCATTTTCACATAATAGTTCTAACTACAATTTACAATTGAAAATAGCAATCAGTTTTTATTAAAAGGTTTATACAAAAAAAAAAAAGTATACATTTAATAAAATGTATACTTATACATTTTACTTAATTACATTTTTACTTATTTAAAAAATTTAATAAAACAATGTAAATATTAAATTTTACATAATATAATAGGTACAGCAGAAACGTTTTTCTTAAAAACTTTTTATCCATTGAAAAAAATAAAAACTATTTTGTATAACATATATATATATATATATAATATAATTAAATAATATAGGTATACTTTTACTTTGTGTCGAATCAGACATGTTATTAGTGAGTAAGTATTCATCAAAAATAATAATACTATCAAAAAACACAAACCGAGAGGAAATTGTTTTATGTTAATTATTATTTTATATTAAGAGATAAAAGTATACAATTTAATAGTAAGTAGGTATTGTTTATGACACCCAAAATTGCAAATGTATTTCACATTTTCAACTTATCATCAAATAACCAAATTAAAATGTTAATTTAAGAAATAATATAATGGCGTTGGACTATTTGTAAATTTATTTCACCACAATCAAAATCAGTGGTTAGTTCAGCTAAAATAATATAATTATTTATTATAACGCTTTGATGATTCGTAGACGGTTGTAGTAGGTATATTTTTTAAATTTTCACTTACCATTGTAAAAGTATTTTGATTAGTTTAAAATCGACAAACACGGATAAGTAACTATTTGCATATTTACTACCATGATAATATGTAAGAGTGTGTTTTAAGAGAAATTCAACAGTCATAATTCATGCAATTACAATTTTATCCTAGAATTAGGTACTGTTACATACATTTTGTGTTTTGATATAATCTGTACCACTCGAATTATAGGTACCTACGGAGTCGAATTAGAGTATTTTCTATTTAATAAAACAGTATAAATATTCAATTTCCTTTAGTTACTCATACACAGTGTGTTTGTAGCATATAATAGGTCCAGCAGAAATGTCCGATGTGTAGGTACCCGATATCATTGGTCAATTCTTCACGCCAAAAGACAAAAGCCGACCTATAAATTATTATTTTGAACTAAATGGTTTATATATACAGAAGAAAATAATGAAGACGATATCTGATTTAATATATAAATTATATAAAAGAAATAGAAAGAGTCAAATAATAATATGTGAAACGCCTTTCGGGATCAAAAGTATAAACATGATAAATTTTATTTACACGGACACCGCCGAAAGCGTTAGGTTTAACTACTCGATTTAACGTATATGGGTTGTGTCTAGAAGTCGGCTCATTAGAGTGACGAAAATAGGAGCCGTTGTAAAACTACGATCAATTTTTTTTTTACCAGGACACTGCGAAAAGCGGGAGAGTCATTCCAAATGTTTGGCTCGAGGAGCTCCGCTTTATTATCAATTTTTTGTTACCGGGACGCCGCGAAAAGCGTTAGGTTTAACGTATATGGGTTGTGTCTAGAAGTCGGTATATTAGAGTGAGGAAAATAGGAGCCGTTGTAAAACTACTATCGGTATCAAAAATGATACATTATCAATGTATTTACATTATATATACCACGCGTTCGGATCGAGGAGCTCCGCTCCTCGGCCAGGACACCGACGAAAGTAGGATACGGTTTTTTAACGTCTAGATCGAACGCGTGTAGGATAAGTCTAGAGGTTGGTGTATTGGAGTGACGTATAGAATAATTCTGGTCAGTCGGTTCGGAAACGAAAGCTATTTAGTTATTTATTCGACCAAGACATCGTCGAAAGTAGCATACAGGTTAGGTTTAACGTCTCGATTTCCCGTATATGGGTTGTGTCTAGAAGTCGGCTCATTAGAGTGACGAAAATAGGAGCCGTTGTAAAACTACTTTCAATTTTTTTTTTACCAGGACACTGCGAAAATGGGAGAGTCATTCCAAATGTTTGGCTCGAGGAGCTCCGCTTTATTATCGATTTTTTTTACCGGGACGCCACGAAAAGCGTTAGGTTTAACGTATATGGGTTGTGTCTAGAAGTCGGTTTATTAGAGTGAGGAAAATAGGAGCCGTTGTAAAACTACTATCGGTATCAAAAATGATACATTATCAATGTATTTTCATTATATATACCAAGCGACCAAGGACACCGACGAAAGTAGGATACGGTTTTTCTTTGAAAACCCACATTTATACAATGAACGTATAGAGGATAAATCTAGCGGTCGGTTATTAGAGTGATGTAATGAGTAATTCTGGTCAGTCGGGACGGAAAAAAAAACTATTTTGAGATATTTTTTATCTTTTTTATGTTTTAGTTATTGAGAACGCCGCCGTAAGTAGGATACAGTTTTTTTAACGTCTAGATCGAACGCGTGTAGGATAAGTCTAGAGGTTGGTGTATTGGAGTGACGTATAGAATAATTCTGGTCAGTCGGTTCGGAAACAAAAGCTATTTAGTTATTTATTCGGCCAAGACATCGTCGAAAGTAGCATTCAGGTTAGGTTTAACGTCTCGATTTCACGTATATGGGTTATGTCTAGAAGTTAATATTGAAAACTTACTTATAAATACTAAATACCTAAAGGTCTTACACATCATAGCCAATGTATTTCACCACTATCAAAAATGGTTTATATTCTACATGGGTGGATAATTTTTATGAAAATTTCTACGACTAAACTTTAAGACACTAATACTGCAATAAGTTAGTGAACACAATTCCTGCAAAAAATTTTGTTTAAACATTATTATAGATGAAAAAGATCAACTTTATATTTTTATGATAATGAAATGAAATGCAAAGAAATGTTCAAATAGAAAGTGTAAATAAAACAGTGTTTTAAAAATGATGAATGTGCCTAAATTAATAAAATTCTTTGTTGGTGAATACATGTTAATGAACATTATTTTTACTCACCGTAAGAAAATTTGAGTGCTCCACAATAAACATAAATAAATAAATTTGTATAAATTGACTGTATAATTACAGTACCAAACAGTAAATGCAAACAGATTTGATTAGATTTATTCATGTGAGTTGGATAAGGGCAATGGAAGTAACTATCAACTTAATTATTATTATATATTATTTTTATATAAAATCAAGCAAAGAGATGCAAGTTGAATCAAAATTATGAACTAACATGTTAACCATTTTTTGAACAGCTACTTAGGTCTGGTCAAAATATATTATACCCAATTTTGCTAAGGGAAAATCATTTTTATTGTAAATGTATATTACCATGGACAAAAGCCGATAAGGTACGGGTCAATTGAGTATTTACTATAGCATTTTCACATAATAGTTCTAACTACAATCTACAATCTGAAAAATGCATTCGGATATACCATAAAAAAAAAAAAAAAAAAACATTTTGTATAAATAATTCAACAATATAGGTATACCGTATACTTTTTTTGTGTTGAATAAGACACGACGTATGACATGTTATTATTGAGTATTAAAAAAATAATAATACTATCGAAAAACATATTATGTGTATGAACATTTTTGGTGACACAAACTGAGGGCAAATTATATTAATGAGATAAAGTATCCAATGTAATGATAAGTAGATTCTTTAATGGTAAGTAGTTTATAATTCTATGGTACCTAAAAGTATTATATTTAATAAAACAGTGTAAATATTCAATTTTACATAATATAATAGGTACAGCAGAAACGTTTTTCTTAAAAACTTTTTATCCATTGAAAAAAATAAAAACTATTTTGTATAACATATATATATATATATATATATATATATATATATATATATATATATATATATAATTAAATAATATAGGTATACTTTTACTTTGTGTCGAATCAGACATGTGATTAGTGAGTAAGTATTCATCAAAAATAATAATACTATCAAAAAACACAAACCGAGAGGAAATTGTTTTATATTAATTATTATTTTTTATTAAGAGATAAAAGTATACAATTTAATAGTAAGTAGGTATTGTTTATGACACCCAAAATTGCAAATGTATTTCACATTTTCAACTTATCATCAAATAACCAAATTAAAATGTTAATTAATATATGACTGGTATTTAAGAACCATTTGTAAAAGTATTTCACCACAGTCAAAATCAGTGGTCAGTTTGGTTAAAATAGAATAATTATTTATTATAACGCTTTGATTCGCTGGCGGTTATAGTAGGTGTATATTTGAAATTTGTCTCTTACCATTGTAAAAGTATTTGTTTTAGTTTAAAATCGACAAACACGGATAATTAACTATTTGCATATCTACTATCATTATAATATATATTCATGTAAAGAGAGTGTTTTTAAGAGAATTTCAACAGTCATAATTCATGCAAATACAATTGTACAATTATGAATTTTTTTTATATAAAATAATGCATAAAAGTATCCAATTTAATAGTAAGTAGGTATTATTTATGACACATAATATTGCAAATGTATTTAACTTTTTAAACATATCTTTCTATTTTTTTTGTAACATCATTTTTGTAATTCTATTTTATGAAAATAGAAAAAAGGAATGGGTATTATACTGAAGTCAAACAATAAGTATCTAGAAATGTTGGAGAAATGAGAGTATTTCAACACTATTATGTGTACATAAATGATAATATATGACTGGTATTTTTAAATAATATGATGGCATTGAACCATTTGTAAATGCATTTCACCACAGTCAAAATCAGTGGTTAGTTCGGTTAAAATAATGTAATTATTTATTGTAACGCTTTTGATTAGCAGACGGTTATCGTAGGCATATATTTAAAATTTGCCTCTTACCATTGTAAAAGTATTAGTTTAAAATCGACAAACACAGACAATTAACTATTTGCATATTTACTATCATTAAAATATATATTCATTTGTTTTTAAGAGAATTTCAACAGTTAACTATTTGCATATCTACTGTCATTATAATATATATTCATGTAAAGAGAGTGTTTTTTAAGAGAATTTCAACAGTCATAATTCATGCAAATACAATTGTACAGTTATGAATTTTTTTTATATAAAATAATGAATAAAAGTATCCAATTTAATAGTAAGTAGGTATTATTTATGACACATAATATTGCAAATGTATTTAACTTTTTAAACATATCTTTCTATTTTTTTTGTAACATCATTTTTGTAATTCTATTTTATGAAAATAGAAAAAAGGAATGGGTATTATTCTGAAGTCAAACAATAAGTATCTAGAAATGTTGGAGAAATGAGAGTATTTCAACACTATTATGTGTACATAAATGATAATATATGACTGGTATTTTTAAATAATATGATGGCATTGAACCATTTGTAAATTTATTTCACCACAATCAAAATCAGTGGTTAGTTCAGCTAAAATAATATAATTATTTATTATAACGCTTTGATTCGTAGACGGTTATAGTAGGTATATTTTTTAAATTTTCACTTACCATTGTAAAAGTATTTTGATTAGTTTAAAATCGACAAACACGGATAAGTAACTATTTGCATATTTACTACCATGATAATATGTAAGAGTGTGTTTTAAGAGAAATTCAACAGTCATAATTCATGCAATTACAATTTTATCCTAGAATAAGTTACTGTTACATACATTTTGTTTTGATGTACCACTCGAATTATAGGTACCTACGGAGTCGAATTAGAGTATTTTCTATTTAATAAAACAGTATAAATATTCAATTTCCTTTAGTTACTCATACACAGTGTGTTTGTAGCATATAATAGGTCCAGCAAAAATGACCAATGTGTAGGTACCCGATATCATTGGTCAAATCTTCATGCCAAAAGACAAAAGCCGACCTATAAATTATTATTTTGAACTAAATGGTTTATATACAGAAGAAAATAATTAAGACGATATCTGATTTAATATATAAATTATATAAAAGAAATAGAAAGAGTCAAATATAATAATATGTTTTCATAATATTTAGTATTTCCTGGATCATCTCTAACACAAACTGTAAATAATCGATAATTGAATAAATAAATTGAATACAGTGTTTTAAAAGTCGGCGTTAATAATACACAGATAGGAACTACCTACCGAACACGAATATTAACAGAACCTAGAAAGTATTTGTATTTATTTTTTGCAAAAGCCTAACACTCTCATGACCAATTCTGTCATTAGTAACAAAGTAACTTATTCAATACTTACTTCGTAAATCATTCATTATGAGTAATAATAACCGGTGGACAGCAAGAAACTACAAAACGATCAATATATATATAAATGACATGGTATAACGAACAAAAAACTACAAAAAAAAAAATATATTACGCGTAAATTAGCGTAAAACGTATAATAAAACACGAATAAACGATAAAAACTCGAGTAGTAGAGTGAATT
Organism: Therioaphis trifolii; assembly: GCA_027580255.1. Taxonomy (NCBI): domain Eukaryota; kingdom Metazoa; phylum Arthropoda; class Insecta; order Hemiptera; family Aphididae; genus Therioaphis; species Therioaphis trifolii. The sequence goes on from JALBXZ010000315.1 coordinate 14,922, forward strand.
ATTAGTTTTTAATATATAATATACGACAAAATTAATACGAATATACGATATTAAATTATTAATATATTATTTACTATTATTTCTCGAGTACTCTAGAGGTACAAAAAATCACAAAACAATTATATGAGTACACTTTGTATAAAAGACGTACACGGTCAAACGTAATGCGTTAAAATCATATAATATATTATTATATAGGATACTAACTATATAGGATTACAAACTAAAAAGTAGTTTAAAACATTTTTATTAAGAAAACATAGCAAAACACGATAAAACTCGAGTAGTAGACATATAATATAACAAAATAAATAATAACAAAAAACTACAAAACGCGTAAATTTTTTTCGCGTAAATTTGCGTAAACATATAATAAAACACGAATACACGATAAAAACTCGAGTAGTAGAGTGAATTATTAGTTTATATATTAAAAAAAGTAATACGAAATACGAATATACGATATAAGACAAAAGCAACGTGTTATCACGATACACGGGGCCGCGATATCATCAGACGACATAGAGTAGTGCGAATTGGCGGGAAACGATCACGGGGCACGTTTCTTTTTCAAAAGGAAAAATGAAAAATTGACCTTTTTTGGGCGCGCGAACGCGTAAAACGACGTCCGGAGACGGGGACAGAATATTTCGAGTAAGAACGGAATTTTATAGTATGAGAAAAAGGAAAAAACGACCTTTATAAAATAGTAGTAAATTTGAGGTTATGTTTACCAACACGTTTTATTATATAAGACTAGCTGCCGGTGAAACGCCTTTCGGGATCAAAAGTATAAACATGATAAATTTTATTTACACGGACACCGCCGAAAGCGTTAGGTTTAACTACTCGATTTAACGTATATGGGTTGTGTCTAGAAGTCGGCTCATTAGAGTGACGAAAATAGGAGCCGTTGTAAAACTACTGTCAATTTTTTTTTTACCAGGGCACTGCGAAAAGCGGGAGAGTAATTCCAAATGTTTGCCTCGAGGAGCTCCGCTTTATTATCAATTTTTTTTACCGGGACGCCGCGAAAAGCGTTAGGTTAAACGTATATGGGTTTTGTCTAGAAGTCGGTTTATTAGAGTGAGGAAAATAGGAGCCGTTGTAAAACTACTATCGGTATCAAAAATGATACATTATCAATGTATTTACATTATATATACCAAGCGTTCGGCTCGAGGAGCTCCGCTCCTCGGCCAGGACACCGACGAAAGTAGGATACGGTTTTTCTTTGAAAACACACATTTATACAATGAACGTATAGAGGATAAATCTAGAGGTCGGTTATTAGAGTGATGTAAAGAGTAATTCTGGTCAGTCGGGACGGAAAAAAAACTATTTTGAGATATTGTTTATCTTTTTTATATTTTAGTTATTGAGAACGCCGCCGTAAGTAGGATACAGTTTTTTTAACGTCTAGTGGCCGGTGTGAAACGCCTTTCGGGATCAAAAGTATAAACATGATACATTTTATTTACACGGACACCGCCGAAAGCGTTAGGTTTAACTACTCGATTTAACGTATATGGGTTGTGTCTAGAAGTCGGCTCATTAGAGTGAGGAAAATAGGAGCCGTTGTAAAACTACTATCAGTATCAAAAATGTTACATTATCAATGTATTTACATTATATATACCAAGCGTTCGGCTCGAGGAGCTCCGCTCCTCGGCCAGGACTCCGACGAAAGTAGGATACGGTTTTTCTTTGAAATCACACATTTATACAATGAACGTATAGAGGATAAATCTAAAGGTCGGTTATTAGAGTGATGTAAAGAGTAATTCTGGTCAGTCGGGACGGAAAAAAAACTATTTTGAGATATTTTTTATCTTTTTGATATTTTAGTTATTGAGAACGTCGCTGTAAGTAGGATACAGTTTTTTTAACGTCTAGATCGAGCGCGTGTAGGATAAGTCTAGAGGTTGGTGTATAGGTGTGACGTATAGAATAATTCTGGTCAGTCGGTTCGGAAACAAAAGCTATTTAGTTATTTATTCGGCCAAGACATCATCGAAAGTAGCATACAGGTTAGGTTTAACGTCTCGATTTCACGTATATTGGTTGTGTCTAGAAGTCGGCTCATTAGAGTGACGAAAATAGGAGCCTTTGTAAAACTACTATCAATTTTTTTTTTACCAGGACACTGCGAAAAGCGGGAGAGTCATTCCAAATGTTTGGCTCGAGGAGCTCCGCTTTATTATCATTTTTTTTTACCGGGACGCCGCGAAAAGTGTTAGGTTAAACGTATATGGGTTGTGTCTAGAAGTCGGTTTATTAGAGTGAGGAAAATAGGAGCCGTTGTAAAACTACTATCGGTATCAAAAATGATACATTATCAATGTATTTACATTATATATACCAAGCGTTCGGCTCGAGGAGCTCCGCTCCTCGGCCAGGACACCGACGAAAGTAGGATACGGTTTTTCTTTGAAAACACACATTTATACAATTAACGTATAGAGGATAAATCTAGAGGTCGGTTATTAGAGTGATGTAAAGAGTAATTCTGGTCAGTCGGGACGGAAAAAAAACTATTTTGAGATATTTTTTATCTTTTTTATATTTTAGTTATTTAGAACGCCGCCGTAAGTAGGATACAGTTTTTTTAACGTCTAGATCGAACGCGTGTAGGATAAGTCTAGAGGTTGGTGTATTGGAGTGACGTATAGAATAATTCTGGTCAGTCGGTTCGGAAACAAAAGCTATTTAGCTATTTATTCGGCCAAGACATCGTCGAAAGTAGCATACAGGTTAGGTTTAACGTCTCGGTTTCACGTATATGGGTTATGTCTAGAAGTTAATATTGAATATTGAAAACTTACTTATAAATACTAAATACCTAAAGGTCTTACACATAATGACGCCTTGAAAAGCGTTAGGTTTAACGTATATGGGTTGTGTCTAGAAGTCGGTTTATTAGAGTGAGGAAAATAGGAGCCGTTGTAAAACTACTATCGGTATCAAAAATGATACATTATCAATGTATTTACATTATATATACCAAGCGTTCGGCTCGAGGAGCTCCGCTCCTCGGCCAGGACACCGACGAAAGTAGGATACGGTTTTTGCTTTGAAAACAAACATTTATTCAATGAACGTATAGAGGATAAATCCAGAGGTCGGTTATTAGAGTGATGTAAAGAGTAATTCTGGTCAGTCGGGACGGAAAAAAAACTATTTTGAGATATTTTTTATCTTTTTATATTTTAGTTATTGAGATCGCCGCCGTAAGTAGGATACAGTTTTTTTAACGTCTAGTGGCCGGTGTGAAACGCCTTTCGGGATCAAAAGTATAAACATGATAAATTTTATTTACACGGACACCGCCGAAAGCGTTAGGTTTAACTACTCGATTTAACGTATATGGGTTGTGTCTAGAAGTCGGTTTATTAGAGTGAGGAAAATAGGAGCCGTTGTAAAACTACTATCGGTATCAAAAATGATACATTATCAATGTATTTACATTATATATACCAAGCGTTCAGCTCGAGGAGCTCCGCTCCTCGGCCAGGACACCGACGAAAGTAGGATACGGTTTTTGCTTTGAAAACAAACATTTATTCAATGAACGTATAGAGGATAAATCCAGAGGTCGGTTATTAGAGTGATGTAAAGAGTAATTCTGGTCAGTCGGGACGGAAAAAAAACTATTTTGAGATATTTTTTATCTTTTTTATATTTTAGTTATTGAGAACGCCGCCGTTAGTAGGATACAGTTTTTTTAACGTCTAGTGGCCGGTGTGAAACGCCTTTCGGGATCAAAAGTATAAACATGATAAATTTTATTTACACGGACACCGCCGAAAGCGTTAGGTTTAACTACTCGATTTAACGTATATGGGTTGTGCCTAGAAGTCGGATCATTAGAGTGACGAAAATAGGAGCCGCTGTAAAACTACTATCAATTTTTTTTTTACCAGGACACTGCGAAAAGCGGGAGAGTCATTCCAAATGTTTGGCTCGAGGAGCTCCGCTTTATTATCAATTTTTTTTACCGGGACGCCGCGAAAAGCGTTAGGTTTAACGTATATGGGTTGTGTCTAGAAGTCGGTTTGTTAGAGTGAGGAAAATAGGAGCCGTTGTAAAACTACTATCGGTATCAAAAATGATACATTATCAATGTATTTACATTATATATACCAAGCGTTCGGCTCGATGAGCTCCGCTCCTAGGCCAGGACACCGACGAAAGTAGGATACGGTTTTTCTTTGAAAACACACATTTATACAATGAACGTATAGAGGATAAATCTAGAGGTCGGTTATTAGAGTGATGTAAAGAGTAATTCTGGTCAGTTGGGACGGGAAAAAAACTATTTTGAGATATTTTTTATCTTTTGTACATTTTAGTTATTGAGAACGCCGCCGTAAGTAGGATACAGTTTTTTTAACGTCTAGATTGAACGCGTGTAGGATAAGTCTAGAGGTTGGTGTTTTGGAGTGACGTATAGAATAATTCTGGTCAGTCGGTTCGGAAACAAAAGCTATTTAGTTATTTATTCGGCCAAGACATCGTCGAAAGTAGCATACAGGTTAGGTTTAACGTCTCGATTTCACGTATATGGGTTGTGTCTAGAAGTCGGCTCATTAGAGTGACGAAAATAGGAGCCGTTGTAAAACTACCATCAATTTTTTTTTTTACCAGGACACTGCGAAAAGCGGGAGAGTCATTCCAAATGTTTGGCTCGAGGAGCTCCGCTTTATTATCAATTTTTTTTACCGGGACGCCGCGAAAAGCGTTAGGTTTAACGTATATGGGTTGTGTCTAGAAGTCGGTTTATTAGAGTGAGGAAAATAGGAGCCGTTGTAAAACTACTATCGGTATCAAAAATGATACATTATCAATGTATTTACATTATATATACCAAGCGTTCGGCTCGAGGAGCTCCGCTCCTCGGCCAGGACACCGACGAAAGTAGGATACGGTTTTTCTTTGAAAACACACATTTATACAATGAACGTATAGAGGATAATTCTAGAGGTCGGTTATTAGAGTGATGTAAAGAGTAATTCTGGTCAGTCGGGACGGAAAAAAAACTATTTTGAGATATTTTTTATCTTTTTTATATTTTAGTTATTGAGAACGCCGCCGTAAGTAGGATACAGTTTTTTTTAACGTCTAGATCGAACGCGTGTAGGATAAGTCTAGAGGTTGGTGTATTGGAGTGACGTATAGAATAATTCTGGTCAGTCGGTTCGGAAACAAAAGCTATTTAGTTATTTATTCGGCCAAGACATCGTCGAAAGTAGCATACAGGTTAGGTTTAACGTCTCGATTTCACGTATATGGGTTATGTCAAGAAGTTAATATTGAATATTGAAAACTTACTTATAAATACTAAATACCTAAAGGTCTTACACATCATAGCCAATGTATTTCACCACTATCAAAAATGGTTTATATTCTACATGGGTGGATAATTGTTATGAAAATTTCTACGACTAAACTTTAAGACACTAATACTGCAATAAGTTAGTGAACACAATTCCTGCAAAAAATTTTGTTTAAACATTATTATAGTTGAAAAAGATCAACTTTATATTTTTATGATAATAAAATAAAATGCAAAGAAATGTTCAAATAGAAAGTGTAAATAAAACAGTGTTTTAAAAATGATGAATGTGCCTAAATTAATAAAATTCTTTGTAAAGCTCAGTTGATGTAATGAACATTATTTTTACTCACCGTAAGAAAATTTGAGTGCTCCACAATAAACATAAATAAATAAATTTGTATAAATTGACTGTAATTACAGTACCAAACAGTAAATGCAAACAGATTTGATTAGATTTATTCATGTGAGTTGGATAAGGGCAATGGAAGTAACTATCAACTTAATTATTATGATATTATTATTTTTATATATAATCAAGCAATGAGATGCAAGTTGAATCAAAATTATGAACTAACATGTTAACCATTTTTTGAACAGCTACTTAGGTCTGGTCAAAATATATTATACCCAATTTTGCTAAGAGAAAATCATTTTTATTGTAAATGTATATTACCATAGACAAAAGCCGATAAGGTACGGGTCAATTGAGTATTTACTATAGCATTTTCACATAATAGTTCTAACTACAATTTACAATTAGTGTTTTCTAAAGAATCATAATTCAGGGCTCTGAAGTTATGCACTTAAAAATTCCAAAAAATGCGCTATAAATGGCACGAAAAAATGAAAAATAAGAATTTAACTTGAAAAAATTTAACAAAATCTAAAAAAAAAAATATGCACTAAAAATCTCTTAATATTTTGTATTTAACATAATAATTATATGTAGTCGAGTAATGAATAATCATTGTTATGAAAATTTCTACAACTAAACCAAGCTTACTTAAAAAAAACTTTAAGACACTAATAATGCAATAAGTTAGTGAACTATTGTTTAAACATTATTATAGTTGAAAAAATATCAACTTTACTGGTATATTTTGATAATAAAATAAAATGAAACAAAAGGTTCATACAGAAAGTGTTAATAAAACAGTGTTTTAAAAATGAAGGTGAACATATAATGAACATTTTTTTTACTAATAAATTACTATAGATTGAATCAAAATTATGAACTAACATTTCATACATTTTTTGAATTGCTACATAAGTCTGGTCAAAATATATGATACCCATTTTCCCAAGAGAAAATCATTTTTATTGTAAATGTATATATTACCATAGACAAAAGCCAATAAGGCACGGGTCAATTGAGTATTTACTATAGCATTTTCACATAATAGTTCTAACTACAATCTACAATCTGAAAAATGCATTCGGATATACCATAAAAAAAAAAAAAAAAAAAACATTTTGTATAAATAATTCAACAATATAGGTATACCGTATACTTTTTTTGTGTTGAATAAGACACGACGTATGACATGTTATTATTGAGTATTAAAAAAATAATAATACTATCGAAAAACATATTATGTGTATGAACATTTTTGGTGACACAAACTGAGGGCAAATTATATTAATGAGATAAAGTATCCAATGTAATGGTAAGTACATTCTTTAATGGTAAGTAGTTTATAATTCTATAGTAAAAAGTATTCTATTTAATAAAACAGTGTAAATATTCAATTTTACATAATATAATAGGTACAGCAGAAACGTTTTTCTTAAAAACTTTTTATCCATTGAAAAAAATAAAAACTATTTTGTATAACATATATATAATATAATTAAATAATATAGGTATACTTTTACTTTGTGTCGAATCAGACATGTTATTAGTGAGTAAGTATTCATCAAAAATAATAATACTATCAAAAAACACAAACCGAGAGGAAATTGTTTTATATTAATTATTATTTTATATTAAGAGATAAAAGTATACAATTTAATAGTAAGTAGGTATTGTTTATGACACCCAAAATTGCAAATGTATTTCACATTTTCAACTTATCATCAAATAACCAAATTAAAATGTTAATTAATATATGACTGGTTTTTAAGAAATAATATAATGGCGTTGGACTATTTGTAAATTTATTTCACCACAATCAAAATCAGTGGTTAGTTCAGCTAAAATAATATAATTATTTATTATAACGCTTTGATTCGTAGATGGTTATAGTAGGTATAATTTTTTAAATTTTCACTTACCATTGTAAAAGTATTTTGATTAGTTTAAAATCGACAAACACGGATAATTAACTATTTGCATATTTACTACCATGATAATATGTAAGAGTGTGTTTTAAGAGAAATTCAACAGTCATAATTCATGCAATTACAATTTTATCCTAGAATTAGGTACTGTTACATACATTTAGTATGTACCACTCGAATTATAGGTACCTACGGAGTCGAATTAGAGTATTTTCTATTTAATAAAACAGTATAAATATTCAATTTCCTTTAGTTACTCATACACAGTGTGTTTGTAGCATATAATAGGTCCAGCAGAAATGTCCGATGTGTAGGTACCCGATATCATTGGTCAATGGTCTTCACACCAAAAGACAAAAGCCGACCTATAAATTATTATTTTGAACTAAATGGTTTATATATACAGAAGAAAATAATTAAGACGATATCTGATTTAATATATAAATTATTATATAAAAGAAATAGAAAGAGTCAAATAATAATATGTTTTCATAATATTTAGTATTTCCTGGATCATCTCTAACACAAACTGTAAATAATCGATAATTGAATAAATAAATTGAATACAGTGTTTTAAAAGTCGGTGTTAATAATACACAGATAGGAATTACCTACCGAACACGAATATTAACAGAACCTAGAAAGTATTTGTATTTATTTTTTGCAAAAGCCTAACACTCTCATGACCAATTCTGTCATTAGTAACAAAGTAACTTATTCAATACTTACTTAGTAAATCATTCATTATGAGTAATAATAACCGGTGGACAGCAAGAAACTACAAAACGATCAATATATATATATATGACATGGTATAACGAACAAAAAACTACAAAAAAAAAAAAACATATTACGCGTAAATTAGCGTAAAACGCATAATAAAACACGAATACACGATAAAAACTCGAGTAGTAGAGTGAATTATTAGTTTTTAATATATAATATACGAAAAAAGTAATACGAATATACGATATTAAATTATTAATATATTATTTACTATTATTTCTCGAGTACTCTAGAGATACAAAAAATCACAAAACACTTATATGAGTACACTTTGTATAAAAGATACACGGTCAAACCTAATGCGTTTAAATCATATAATATATTATTATATAGGATACTAACTATATAGGATTACAAACTAAATAGTAGTTTAAAACATTTTTATTAAGAAAACATAGCAAAAACGTACAAAATACGATAAAACTCGAGTAGTACACATATAATAACAATAACGAACAAAAAACTACAAAAACGCGTAAATTTTTTTCGCGTAAATTTGCGTAAACATATAATAAAACACGAATACACGATAAAAACTCGAGTAGTAGAGTGAATTATTAGTTTTTAATATATAATTATTACGACAAAAGTAATACGAATATACGATATAAGACAAAAGCACGGAGAATAACAGATAACACGGGGCCGCGTTATCAACAAAAGACATAGAGTAGTGCGAATTGGCGGGAAACGATCACGGGGCACGTTTTTTTTCAATAGGAAAATGAAAAATGGACCTTTTTTGGGCGCGCGAACGCGTAAAACGACGTCCGGGGACGGGGACAGAATATTTTAAAAGAGAACGGAATTTTATAGTATGAGAAAAAGGAAAAAACGGCGTTTAAAAAATAGTGGGAAAGTGAGGTTATGTTTACCAACACGTTTTATTATATAAGACTAGCTGCCGGTGAAACGCCTTTCGGGATCAAAAGTATAAACATGATAAATTTTATTTACACGGACAGCGCCGAAAGCGTTAGGTTTAACTACTCGATTTAACGTATATGGATTGTGTCTAGAAGTCGGCTCATTAGAGTGACGAAAATAGGAGCCGTTGTAAAACTACTATCAATTTTTTTTTTACCAGGACACTGCGAAAAGCGGGAGAGTCATTCAAAATGTTTGGCTCGAGGAGCTCCGCTTTATTATCAATCTTTACCCGGACGCCGCGAAAAGCGTTAGGTTTAACGTATATGGGTTGTGTCTAGAAGTTGGTTTATTAGAGTGAGGAAAATAGGAGCCGTTGTAAAACTACTATCGATATCAAAAATGATACATTATCAATGTATTTACATTATATATACCAAGCGTTCGGCTCGAGGAGCTCCGCTCCTCGGCCAGGACACCGACGAAAGTAGGATACGGTTTTTCTTTGAAAACACACATTTATACAATGAACGTATAGATGATAAATCTAGAGGTCGGTTATTAGAGTGATGTAAAGAGTAATTCTGGTCAGTCGGGACGGAAAAAAAACTATTTTGAGAAATTTTTTATCTTTTTTATATTTTAGTTATTTAGAACGCCGCCGTAAGTAGGATACAGTTTTTTTAACGTCTAGTGGCCGGTGTGAAACGCCTTTCGGGATCAAAAGTATAAACATGATAAATTTTATTTACACGGACACCGCCGAAAGCGTTAGGTTTAACTACTCGATTTAACGTATATGGGTTGTGTCTAGAAGTCGGCTCATTAGAGTGAGGAAAATAGGAGCCATTGTAAAACAACTATCGGTATCAAAAATGATACATTATCAATGTATTTACATTATATATACCAATCGTTCGGCTCGAGGAGCTCCGCTCCTCGGTCAGGACACCGACGAAAGTAGGATACGGTTTTTCTTTGAAAACACACATTTATACAATGAACGTATAGAGGATAAATCTAGAGGTCGGTTATTAGAGTGATGGCCGGTTTGAAACAATTTTCGGGATCAAAAGTATAAACATGATAAATTTTATTTAGACGGACACCGCCGAAAGCGTTAGGTTTAACTACTCGATTTAACGTATATGGGTTGTGTCTAGAAGTCGGCTCATTAGAGTGACGAAAATAGGAGCCGTTGTAAAACTATTATCAATTTTTTTTTTACCAGGACACTGCGAAAAGCGGGAGAGTCATTCCAAATGTTTGGCTCGAGGAGCTCCGCTTTATTATCAATCTTTACCCGGACGCCGCGAAAAGCGTTAGGTTTTACGTATATGGGTTGTGTATAGAAGTCGGTTTATTAGAGTGAGGAAAATAGGAGCCGTTGTAAAACTACTATCGGTATCAAAAATGATACATTATCAATGTATTTACATTATATATACCAAGCGTTCGGCTCGAGGAGCTCCACTCCTCGGTCAGGACACCGACGAAAGTAGGATACGGTTTTTCTTTGAAAACACACATTTATACAATGAACGTATAGAGGATAAATCTAGAGGTCGGTTATTAGAGTGATGGCCGGTGTGAAACAATTTTCGGGATCAAAAGTATAAACATGATAAATTTTATTTAGACGGACACCGCCGAAAGCGTTAGGTTTAACTACTCGATTTAACGTATATGGGTTGTGTCTAGAAGTCGGCTCATTAGAGTGACGAAAATAGGAGCCGTTGTAAAACTACTATCAATTTTTTTTTTACCAGGACACTGCGAAAAGCGGGAGAGTCACTCCAAATGTTTGGCTCGAGGAGCTCCGCTTAATTATCAATTTTTTTTACCGGGACGCCGCGAAAAGGGTTAGGTTTAACGTATATGGGTTGTGTCTAGAAGTCGGTTTATTAAAGTGTGGAAAATAGGAGCCGTTGTAAAACTTCTATCGGTATCAAAAATGATACATTATCAATGTATTTACATTATATATACCAAGCGTTCGGCTCGAGGAGCTCCGCTCCTCGGCCAGGACACCGACGAAAGTAGGATACGGTTTTTCTTTGAAAACACACATTTATACAATGAACGTATAGAGGATAAATCTAGAGGTCGGTTATTCGAGTGATGTAAAGAGTAATTTTGGTCAGTCGGGACGGAAAAAAAACTATTTTGAGATATTTTTTATCTTTTTTATATTTTAGTTATTGAGAACGCCGCCGTAAGTAGGATAAAGTTTTTTTAACGTCTAGATCGAACGCGTGTAGGATAAGTCTAGAGGTTGGTGTATTGGAGTGACGTATAGAATAATTCTGGTTAGTCGGTTCGGAAACAAAAGCTATTTAGTTATTTATTCGGCCAAGACATCGTCGAAAGTAGCATACAGGTTAGGTTTAACGTATCGATTTCACGTATATGGGTTGTGTCTAGAAGTCGGCTCATTAGAGTGACGAAAATAGGAGCCGTTGTAAAACTACTATCAATTTTTTTTTTACCAGGACACTGCGAAAAGCGGGAGAGTCACTCCAAATGTTTGGCTCGAGGAGCTCCGCTTAATTATCAATTTTTTTTACCGGGACGCCGCGAAAAGGGTTAGGTTTAACGTATATGGGTTGTGTCTAGAAGTCGGTTTATTAAAGTGAAGAAAATAGGAGCCGTTGTAAAACTACTATCGGTATCAAAAATGATACATTATCAATGTATTTACATTATATATACCAAGCGTTCGGCTCGAGGAGCTCCGCTCCTCGGCCAGGACACCGACGAAAGTAGGATACGGTTTTTCTTTGAAAACACACATTTATACAATGAACGTATAGAGGATAAATCTAGAGGTCGGTTATTCGAGTGATGTAAAGAGTAATTTTGGTCAGTCGGGACGGAAAAAAAACTATTTTGAGATATTTTTTATCTTTTTTATATTTTAGTTATTGAGAACGCCGCCGTAAGTAGGATAAAGTTTTTTTAACGTCTAGATCGAACGCGTGTAGGATAAGTCTAGAGGTTGGTGTATTGGAGTGACGTATAGAATAATTCTGGTTAGTCGGTTCGGAAACAAAAGCTATTTAGTTATTTATTCGGCCAAGACATCGTCGAAAGTAGCATACAGGTTAGGTTTAACGTATCGATTTCACGTATATGGGTTGTGTCTAGAAGTCGGCTCATTAGAGTGACGAAAATAGGAGCCGTTGTAAAACTACTATCAATTTTTTTTTTACCAGGACACTGCGAAAAGCGGGAGAGTCACTCCAAATGTTTGGCTCGAGGAGCTCCGCTTAATTATCAATTTTTTTTACCGGGACGCCGCGAAAAGGGTTAGGTTTAACGTATATGGGTTGTGTCTAGAAGTCGGTTTATTAAAGTGAAGAAAATAGGAGCCGTTGTAAAACTACTATCGGTATCAAAAATGATACATTATCAATGTATTTACATTATATATACCAAGCGTTCGGCTCGAGGAGCTCCGCTCCTCGGCCAGGACACCGACGAATGTAGGATACGGTTTTTCTTTGAAAACACACATTTATACAATGAACGTATAGAGGATAAATCTAGAGGTCGGTTATTCGAGTGATGTAAAGAGTAATTCTGGTCAGTCGGGACGGAAAAAAAACTATTTTGAGATATTTTTTATCTTTTTTATATTTTAGTTATTGAGAACGCCGCCGTAACACAGTGGGCTAAAATAAGTAAAAATTGGAAAAAAATGAAATGATCATACATTTTTTTTTTAATTTATAGTTTATATTTTATAAAACAAAAATAAAAATAAAATTTTAACTTTTAATTGAAAATAACTACTTAACACAATATATCATTTAATATCAAATATTTTTATTAATTAATAATTTTATTCGGATGTAGACGAATCGTCCGTGTTCAGAAAAGTTTTCCGTTTCAGAATCTTTAACTCCATTATAGGTAAGCAAATTTTGAGATTCTTGCCATAGCGTTTTTTTTTTAATTTGGGGTTTCTCCCTTAAACTTGCAATAAATGGATCGGAAGAAATTAAAAGACTATTTAATAAATCACACATTGTATTTTTTCTACTGTTTTTTCTTGTGTTTGATGTTCTATATCTTTTCATATCTTTATGGCGTGCCTCTAGTGCGTCTTCCGATAGTTGGCCTATTGGTAATAATGCTACTTTTATAATATCTGAACCATGTATCAAGACTTTATGAAGAGTAACTGGCATGTAAAACCATGGGTATTTTGTTACAAATAACTTTGCAGTTTCTTTAGAGTATGTATCAAATTTTTCATGATTGATCTCGTGTCCACACGATAAAACTTGAAGAATTACAGCTAATCTGTGTATTAATTGTAAGTCAACTCCCGTAATATTACTACTTAAATTAGGGTTATCGAAAAAACGTCGGGCTGTATTCCCATCATTTGATGTACCACTTCCTTGCTTTGGTTGATCTACTTTTAGTCCCATTTCAATTTTAAATCGATCCTGTATTAATTTTTTATTTTTTTTTAATTCATTTTGTAATTCTGCACCTCTTGCCTGCCATTTTTTAAAACTTAATCGATATGATAAATGTAATATGCATTCAAAAAATCTAATACGAGCATGTAATGGAGATATTCCAAAAGACATTGTATGATGCTTTACCGTCTTATTTATAACTTTATCAATATTATTCATTTCTTTTGGAGTAGCCATGCATATATAACATTATTGAGTAGATTGATTGTCTGATATAACGTTACAAATTTTTCCATCAACCATTGTTAAAATGAGCTTATGTTTAATTATTAGTTGTTTACTACAGTGTTCAATTAAAGTTGGTTGTAGATTTTCTATTTCTTTATTTATTAGATTTACTTCGTTTTTGATCAATTCTGTGGTTTCTTTTTCCATTTTTATATGAAGGGGACGACAATACCGGGTACTAGATGTCTGTGGATTTGTCCAAATTTCATTTTTAGACTCTGTAGTTAGTTTTTCGAATAAAATAATTGGAACAATTGAAACAAGAAATATATCACTATCATTTTTATTTTCATTACTTTCTTGATATTTTTGTTTGTATTCTGAATATCCAGAGCTGCCATCACAACCCCATTTTGTCAAAAGTGTAAGTTCGTTACAATCAATTTCAAGATTATTATCTATTGTTTCAAAAATACGTTTAACTGTATGATCGAGCAATGCTTGTAATTTTATTTCCGCGCTTGTTTCACTCAATAATATACTGTTTTCACTCGGATAACATTTTTTCTTAGCTTCTCGAACTAAATCGTAAGTAGGATATAAATTTGAAAACTTTTTTTTTGACTGAAGCCTAATTAAAGTATACTGTTTTTTTGTTAGTTTAGCATCGATAAGTAAAGCCAATGCTTCGTCATTGCTATATTTTTCAACTTTTAACGTGCTGTTTTTAAAACTATTTAGAATTTTTGAAGCACGAGTTGGAGTAGTAGATGTTGACTGCTTTAAAAGTTTAGCTGCATCATTTTGACCTGATTGCTTGAGACTAATTTGAGTAGCAAAAGTAAGCTCTTCCAAACCTACTGATTTTCTTAATTCTACAGTTCTATTACGTTTTGATTTATCACCAAGTTCTTCAAATGGTTTGATTGGTCTACCTAATCTCTTTTTGGCGACTTTTACTTCATTAGACGACTGTTGAGGCAATACAAATATTTGATTTAACCATTCACTGTATTTAGTTTCAAATCTATCTTTATGTCTGTTACATTTTTTCCACCTAATAGATACTTCATTACAAAAAGTTTGGACTTTAAGTTTTAAGTCATTTTCAAAATCAACCGCAATATCATCTGTATATTGAATTTTTGATAAAATATATTTAACAAGCTGGTTTACATAATCGGAATCTTTCGATACTGCTTGATATTCATTATACAGTTCACGTCTTTTGATAACCCGATCTATAATATTATATTAAATATATGAAACGAAAGTTTATAAATACAAATCTAAAAAAAATGCGCAAATATGCGCAATTCAAACATTTATTACAACATTCTATTAAACATTTTGAATACTTATTACAATAAATTGAAACACCAGTTAGCACCAGATTTATTATAAAGTCTAGTTAAGTGTCATTTTTGTAAATAATTACTTATACGTTTATACTTTATAATAAATATAATAATTACTATTAATAATTAAATAAATTTTAAAATTTACCTCTGAAATCGCCATTAAATTCCATTTCTATGTTATATAATTGCAACAACAATACAGAAAATTAAATTTGTAACACTAGAAAAATAATGGATTAGAATCATACATGCCACAACAACGAATAATGGTCTATTAAATAATACAGAATAGCCTACATCTTAGTATAAAATGAGTGATTACAAAACAGAATATAATCTATATTACATCAATATCATTATCTTAATGTCATATAGTATGAATCCAGATAAGAAAAATATCAAAAACTAAATTTATAATTTTTTCATTATTTCCAATTTTTATTTATTTTAGTCCACTGTGCGTAAGTAGGATACAGTTTTTTTAACGTCTAGATCGAACGCGTGTAGGATAAGTCTAGAGGTTGGTGTATTGGAGTGACGTATAGAATAATTCTGGTCAGTCGGTTCGGAAACAAAAGCTATTTAGTTATTTATTCGGCCAAGACATCGTCGAAAGTAGCATACAGGTTAGGTTTAACGTCTCGATTTCACGTATATGGGTTATGTCTAGAAGTTAATATTGAATATTGAAAACTTACTTATAAATACTAAATACCTAAAGGTCTTACACATCATAGCCAATGTATTTCACCACTATCAAAAATGGTTTATATTCTACATGGGTGGATAATTGTTATGAAAATTTCTACGACTAAACTTTAAGACACTAATACTGCAATAAGTTAGTGAAAACAATTCCTGCAAAAAAATTTGTTTAAACATTATTATAGTTGAAAAAGATCAACTTTATATTTTTATGATAATAAAATAAAATGCAAAGAAATGTTCAAATAGAAAGTGTAAATAAAACAGTGTTTTAAAAATGATGAATGTGCCTAAATTAATAAAATTCTTTGTAAAGCTCAGTTGATGTAATGAACATTATTTTTACTCACCGTAAGAAAATTTGAGTGCTCCACAATAAACATAAATAAATAAATTTGTATAAATTGACTGTAATTACAGTACCAAACAGTAAATGCAAACAGATTTGATTAGATTTATTCATGTGAATTGGATAAGAACAATGGAAGTAACTATCAACTTAATTATTATTATATATTATTTTTATATAAAATCAAGCAAAGAGATGCAAGTTGAATCAAAATTATGAACTAACATGTTAACCATTTTTTGAACAGCTACTTAGGTCTGGTCAAAATATATTATACCCAATTTTGCTAAGAGAAAATCATTTTTATTGTAAATGTATATTACCATAGACAAAAGCCGATAAGGTACGGGTCAATTGAGTATTTACTATAGCATTTTCACATAATAGTTCTAACTACAATTTACAATTAGTGTTTTCTAAAGAATCATAACTCAGGGCTCTGAAGTTATGCACTTAAAAATTCCAAAATATGCGCTATAAATGGCACGCAAAAATGAAAAATAAGAATTTAACTTGAAAAAATTTAACAAAATCTAAAAAAAAAAAATATGCATTAAAAATCTCTTAATATTTTGTATTTAACATAATAATTGTATGTAGTCGAGTAATGAATAATAATTGTTATGAAAATTTCTACAACTAAACCAAGCTTACTTAAAAAAAACATTAAGACACTAATAATTCAATAAGTTAGTGAACTATTGTTTAAACATTATTATAGTTGAAAAAATATCAACTTTATATATTTTGATAATAAAATAAAATGAAACAAAAGGTTCATACAGAAAGTGTTAATAAAACAGTGTTTTAAAAATGAAGGTGAACATATAATGAACATTTTTTTTACTAATAAATTACTATAGATTGAATCAAAATTATGAACTAACATTTCATACATTTTTTGAATAGCTACATAAGTCTGGTCAAAATATATGATACCCATTTACCCAAGAGAAAATCATTTTTATTGTAAATGTATATATTACCATAGACAAAAGCCAATAAGGCACGGGTCAATTGAGTATTTACTATAGCATTTTCACATAATAGTTCTAACTACAATTTACAATTGAAAATAGCAATCAGTATTTATTAAAAGGTTTATACAAAAAAAAAAAGTATACATTTACATATACGGGTTTTTTTATAACAATAACCCTAACATTGTTAGTATTGTGGAAATTAGTTTTTTTAGACGTGGAAAGCTCTTATTGTGACTACTCGATAACATATTGTAGTTGAATACAGCAGTTAATAAGTACAATCAGATTCTGAAAAAAAATTATGTATGTACAATTTATATAATTTTTTAACGTTTTGTGGGTATAATTTTTGTAAAAACATATTATGTGTATGAACATTTTTGGTGACACAAACTGAGGGCAAATTATATTAATGAGATAAAGTATCCAATGTAATGGTAAGTAGATTCTTTAATGGTAAGTAGTTTATAATTCTATGGTACCTAAAAGTATTCTATTTAATAAAACAGTGTAAATATTCAATTTTACATAATATAATAGGTACAGCAGAAACGTTTTTCTTAAAAACTTTTTATCCATTGAAAAAAATAAAAACTATTTTGTATATACATATATATAATATAATTAAATAATATAGGTATACTTTTACTTTGTGTCGAATCAGACATGTTATTAGTGAGTAAGTATTCATCAAAAATAATAATACTATCAAAAAACACAAACCGAGAGGAAATTGTTTTATATTAATTATTATTTTATATTAAGAGATAAAAGTATACAATTTAATAGTAAGTAGGTATTGTTTATGACACCCAAAATTGCAAATGTATTTCACATTTTCAACTTATCATCAAATAACCAAATTAAAATGTTAATTAATATATGACTGGTATTTAAGAAATAATATAATGGCGTTGGACTATTTGTAAATTTATTTCACCACAATTAAAATCAGTGGTTAGTTCAGCTAAAATAATATAATTATTTATTATAACGCTTTGATGATTCGTAGACGGTTATAGTAGGTATATTTTTTAAATTTTCACTTACCATTGTAAAAGTATTTTGATTAGTTTAAAATAGGGTTGCCAACCGTCCAGTTTTCACCTGGACAGTTCAGATTTTCTGGGTCCTGTCCAGTGTACAGGTATACCTTTCAACTGGACGCCATAAACTAATAAATGTCTTGGTTTTTCCTAAGTCCCTCGATGTATTTATGCGATAACGACAAGTAGGTATTAACTTTTAGAATCGTGGTAATAAAAATGATAAAAGATCCGATACAATTCTTATCGTTCATGTACGGACTTTGTACCTACCTACAACGACGACTACTTTTTAAAAAAAAAGTCGTTAGTCGTCACTCGTTAGCTCATATATTTTGTCATTCGACGTGAATTTGCGTGTATAGTGTTTTATTTAAAATGTCTAGTAGTGAAAGTGATTGTGAATCGAAACCGCTGAAAAAAAAACCTAGACGCATGTGTGTATTTTTAGATAAATGGTTAAAAGAAGATACATATTCGTCGTGGTTACAAAAAAGTAGCGAGTCAGAAGCATTTTGTTCTTTATGTCGGGTTACGTTTACAATTAAATATGAAGGATTTCTTGCTTTAAAAAAACATCAAAATAGCGAAAAACATAAAAAAGGATTATCTATTGTTAAACAAAATAAAATAATGAACAGTTTTTTTTCAACTAAAAATAGTACAGAAACAGAAAATATTGCTCGCACTGAATTAAAATTAACTTATCATGGTATAAAACATCATCATAGTTACTTGTCTCAAGACTGCGGTAATAAACTATTAAAGAATTATTTTTCTGATTCAACTCTAGCTTCTAAAATTCATTGTGGTCGTACTAAAATTACTGCTTTAGTAGAAAATGTATTAGGTCCATATTCAATAGAATTAGTTTTAAAACAGCTAAAAGACACATATTTTTCTATCGCGACTGATGCATCGAATAAAGGGAATAAAAAGTTTTTTCCTGTTGCTATTAGATTCTTCGATAAAAATATTGGTACATGTACACGTATTTTGGATTTCTATGAAAATGCAGACGAGACATCTCTATCTATTGGTAGCTGTTTAATAGAATGTCTTGAAAAAAATAATATAAATTTAAAAAAACTTGTTTCGTATGGAGCCGATAATTGTTCAGTTAACTATGGCAAAAATAAATCGGTTTTTGTTTATTTAAGAGATCAATTAAATTTACCATATTTAATACCGGGGCATTGTCATATGCATATTTTGCATAATACAGCAAAATTTGGTTTACAAAAGTTGACTTATGATGTTGAGAATTTAATTTTAAAAATTCATTCTGAATTTTCATTAAGTGCTAAAAAAATACATGAACTTAAAAACTTTTTTGATTTTATGGATACAGAATTTGTATCGATTCTTCGTCACGTAAAAACTAGATTTCTTTCATTGTACCAAGCTATAGATACACTTTTACAATCATGGCCCGTTTTAAAATCGTATTTTCTTAGTCAAGGAGAAGAAAATGTTAACAATGTTATTTGGTCCTTTATATCTGACCAAGAAAACGAACTTCGAGGTGATCAAAATCCGAGTTTACCAGAGCTATATATTTACTTTGTTCATAACATTATGTATTTATTTTACATTAAAATAAAAACTGTTGAAAGTAATTTTATTGAGATAAGTGAAATTCATTATATTTTTAAAAATTTATTAAATGAATTTAAATCACGGTATGAAAAAAAATTTTTTGGTTTTAAAACTAATCAAGGCTTAATTTATCTTAAACAGTCTGAGAAATTAAAATTTGAAAAAGACGCATTGATTGTATATTCAAGAATTATACACTATCTTGAAAAATGGTATGATTACAGTCCGTATTCGTTCAACGAACAAGTCACGATGTTTAACTTAGAAAATCCAATTGATATAAATAATGTGTTTACTTTTTGTAAAAGCCAAAAAATTGAAATAAATGGAGACCAGTTGTTTTCAGAAATAGTTATTTTAAACGATATTTTACCTACAGTTGATTCCGAAAATAAAAATTTGTCATTATCCCAAAAATGGTCTAAAATTTTAATAAAAATAGATGCTCCTAATTTATTGAAAATAATAGAATATATTTTTGCTGTTCCGCCAACAAATGCATTTGTGGAACGTATTTTTTCGGTAATGAAAAACTTATGGACTGATGAGAGGAACCGACTCAGAGTAGAAGTCATTAAAGCAGAAATTATGACAAATTTCAACTACACTTTGTCGTGTCATGAATTTTGTGAGTTTTTGGAAACAGAAAGTGGTCAACAACTCGTAAAGGCGGCAAAAAGTGAAAAAAAATACAATTTTAAAAAGCAAAGCACATAATTAATATATATTAAATTTTTTTATTGTAAATTACTTATATTATTACTTTTATTATCATTTTTATCATTTATCAATTTATCAGAATTATAGTAATAGTAACAAACTAAAATAATAAATATGTTTATATTATTTCTTTTACGACTAAAAAAAAAAAAAAAAAAAAGGTTTTCAGTAAACGTCCAGTTTTACAAATTATAAAAGTTGGCAACCCTAGTTTAAAATCGACAAACACAAATTAACTATTTGCATATTTACTACCATGATAATATGTAAGAGTGTGTTTTAAGAGAAATTCAACAGTCATAATTCATGCAATTACAATTTTATCCTAGAATTAGGTACTGTTACATACAAATAGTGTTTTGATATAATCTGTACCACTCGAATTATAGGTACCTACGGAGTCGAATTAGAGTATTTTCTATTTAATAAAACAGTATAAATATTCAATTTCCTTTAGTTACTCATACACAGTGTGTTTGTAGCATATAATAGGTCCAGCAGAAATGTCCGATGTGTAGGTACCCGATATCATTGGTCAAATCTTCACGCCAAAAGACAAAAGTTGACCTATAAATTATTATTTTGAACTTAATGGTTTATATACAGAAGAAAATAATTAAGACGATATCTGATTTAATATATAAATTATATAAAAGAAATAGAAAGAGTCAAATAATAATATGTTTTCATAATATTTAGTATTTCCTGGATCATCTCTAACAAAAACTGTAAATAATCGATAATCGAATAAATAAATTGAATACAGTGTTTTAAAAGTCGGTGTTAATAATACACAGATAGGAACTACCTACCGAACACGAATATTAACAGAACCTAGAATGTATTTGTATTTATTTTTTGCAAAAGCCTAACACTCTCATGACCAATTCTGTCATTAGTAACAAAGTAACATTATTATAGTTGAAAAAGATCAACTTTATATTTTTATGATAATAATAAAATAAAATGCAAAGAAATGTTCAAATAGAAAGTGTAAATAAAACAGTGTTTTAAAAATGACGAATGTGCCTAAATTAATAAAATTCTTTGTAAAGCTCAGTTGATGTAATGAACATTATTTTTACTCACCGTAAGAAAATTTACTATAGCATTTTCACATAATAGTTCTAAATACAATTTACAATTGGGAATATCAATCAGTATTTATTGAAAGGTTTATACAGAAAAAAAATTATACATGTACATATACAGTTTTTTTTTATAACAATAACCCTAACATTTATAGTATTGTGGCAATTAGTTTTTTTAGACGTGGAAAGCTCTTATTGTGACAACTCGATAACGTATTGTAGTTGAATACAACAGTTAATAAGTACAATCAGATTCTGAAAAAAATTATGTATGCACAATTAATATAATTTTTTAACGTTGTTATGAATTGTGTGTATTATTTTTGTAAGGCGACCGTAGTATTAATGAGTTAAAATCACAACAAACAGGTACCTATAATAATGAAACGCTTTAAGTTAAACGGAGGGATAATAAGGTATTTCAAATATCATAGATGTGATACAGTCATTGTGTGTGGAAATGTAAAATAAATAAAATTCTGTATGTTATTGCATCATAGGCAGCTATGGACGGTAAGTGTATAATAATAAAGATCCAACAATCTGAAAAAAGTGGTCGGTGTTCCATAAGAAAACTTTAACCATATAACTTTTTAACTTTTAAAATATCATAAAAGAAAAACAACTATTTTGTATAACATATAGTTGAATAATATAAATACTATCAAAAGACATAATATGTATGAACACAAACCGAGAGGAAATTATTTTATATATTGAGATTAAAGTATCCAATTCAAAAGTAAGTAGATATTGTTTATGACACACAATATTAAATATTTCAAATTCATTTCACTTTTTAAACGTATTCAATTTTTGTGTAACATCATTTCTTAATTTAATATTATGAAAATATAAAAAAAAGAAAGGGAATTATGCTGAAGTCAAACGACAATAATAATGTATCTAGAAACACTGGTGAAATGAGAATATATCAACACTGACTATTATGAGTGCATAAATGTTAATATATGACTGGTATTTTTTATGGCATTGAACCATTTGTAAAAGTATTTCACCACAGTCAAAATCAGTGGTCAGTTCGGTTAAAATAGAATAATTATTTATTATAACGCTTTGATTCGCCGACGGTTATAGTAGGTGTATATTTGAAATTTGTCTCTTACCATTGTAAAAGTATTTGTTTTAGTTTAAAATCGAAAAACACGGATAATTAACTATTTGCATATCTACTATCATTATAATATATATTCATGTAAAGAGAGTGTTTTTAAGAGAATTTCAACAGTCATAATTCATGCAAATACAATTGTACAATTATGAATTTTTTTTATATAAAATAATGCATAAAAGTATCCAATTTAATAGTAAGTAGGTATTATTTATGACACCCAAAATTGCAAATGTATTTCACATTTTCAACTTATCATCAAATAACCAAATTAAAATGTTAATTAATAAATGACTGGTATTTAAGAAATAATATAATGGCGTTGGACTATTTGTAAATTTATTTAACCACAATCAAAATCAGTGGTTAGTTCAGCTAAAATAATATAATTATTTATTATAATGCTTTGATGATTCGTAGACGGTTATAGTAGGTATATTTTTTAAATTTTCACTCACCATTGTAAAAGTATTTTGATTAGTTTAAAATCGACAAACACGGATAATTAACTATTTGCATATTTACTACCATGATAATATGTAAGAGTGTGTTTTAAGAGAAATTCAACAGTCATAATTCATGCAATTACAATTTTATCCTAGAATTAGGTACTGTTACATACATTTAGTATGTACCACTCGAATTATAGGTACCTACGGAGTCGAATTAGAGTATTTTCTATTTAATAAAACAGTATAAATATTCAATTTCCTTTAGTTACTCATACACAGTGTGTTTGTAGCATATAATAGGTCCAGCAGAAATGTCCGATGTGTAGGTACCCGATATCATTGGTCAAATCTTCACAACAAAAGACAAAAGCCGACCTATAAATTATTATTTTGAACTAAATGGTTTATACATACAGAAGAAAATAATTAAGACGATATCTGATTTAATATATAAATTATTATATAAAAAAAATAGAAAGAGTCAAATAATAATATGTTTTCATAATATTTAGTATTTCCTGGATCATCTCTAACACAAACTGTAAATAATCGATAATTGAATAAATAAATTGAATACAGTGTTTTAAAAGTCGGTGTTAATAATACACAGATAGGAACTACCTACCGAACACGAATATTAACAGAACCTAGAAATTATTTGTATTTATTTTTTGCAAAAGCCTAACACTCTCATGACCAATTCTGTCATTAGTAACAAAGTAACATTTCAATTTTAATTCAATACTCACTTAGTAAATCATTCATTATGAGTAATAATAACCGGTGGACAGCAAGAAACTACAAAACGATCAATATATATATATATATGACATGGTATAACGAACAAAAAACTACAAAAAAAAAATATATTACGCGTAAATTAGCGTAAAACGTATAATAAAACACGAATACACGATAAAAACTCGAGTAGTAGAGTGAATTATTAGTTTTTAATATATAATATACGACAAAAGTAATACGAATATACGATATTAAATTACTAATATATAATTTACTATTATTTCTCGAGTACTCTAGAGGTACAAAAAATCACAAAACACTTATATGAGTACACTTTGTATAAAAGATACACGGTCAAACGTAATGCGTTTAAATCATATAATATATTATTATTATATAGGATACTAACTATATAGGATTACAAACTAAATAGTAGTTTAAAACATTTTTATTAAGAAAACATAGCAAAACACGATAAAACTCGAGTAGTAGACATATAATATAACAAAATAAATAATAACAAAAAACTACAAAAACGCGTAAATTTTTTTCGCGTAAATTTGCGTAAACATATAATAAACACGAATACACGATAAAAACTCGAGTAGTAGAGTGAATTATTAGTTTTTAATATATAATTATTACGACAAAAGTAATACGAATATACGATATAAGACAAAAGCACGGAGAATAACAGATAACACGGGGCCGCGTTATCAATAAAAGACAGAGAGTAGTGTGAATTGGCGGGAAACGATCACGGGGCACGTCACCTAGCTGCCGGTGAAACGCCTTTCGGGATCAAAAGTATAAACATGATAAATTTTATTTACACGGACACCGCCGAAAGCGTTAGGTTTCACTACTCGATTTAACGTATATGGGTTGTGTCTAGAAGTCGGTTTATTAGAGTGAGGAAAATAGGAGCCGTTGTAAAACTACTATCGGTATCAAAAATGATACATTATCAATGTATTTACATTATATATACCAAGCGTTCGGCTCGAGGAGCTCCGCTCCTCGGCCAGGACACCGACGAAAATAGGATAAGGTTTTTCTTTGAAAACACACATTTATACAATGAACGTATAGAGGATAAATCTAGAGGTCGGTTAATAGAGTGATGTAAAGAGTAATTCTGGTCAGTCGGGACGGGAAAAAAACTATTTTGAGATATTTTTTATCTTTTGTATATTTTAGTTATTGAGAACGCCGCTGTAAGTAGGATACAGTTTTTTTAAAGTCTAGATCGAACGCGTGTAGGATAAGTCTAGAGGTTGGTGTATTGGAGTGACGTATAGAATAATTCTGGTCAGTCAGTTCGGAAACAAATGCTATTTAGTTATTTATTCGGCCAAGACATCGTCGAAAGTAGCATACAGGTTAGGTTTAACGTCTCGATTTCACGTATATGGGTTGTGTCTAGAAGTCGGCTCATTAGAGTGACGAAAATAGGAGCCGTTGTAAAACTACTATCAATTTTTTTTTTACCAGGGCACTGCGAAAAGCGGGAGAATCATTCCAAATGTTTGGCTCGAGGAGCTCCGCTTTATTATCAATTTTTTTTACCGGGACGCCGCGAAAAGCGTTAGGTTTAACGTATATGGGTTGTGTCTAGAAGTCGGTTTATTAGAGGAGGAAAATAGGAGCCGTTGTAAAACTACTATCGGTATCAAAAATGATACTTTATCAATGTATTTACATTATATATACCAAGCGTTCGGCTCGAGGAGATATTTTTTATCTTTTTTATATTTTAGTTATTGAGAACGCCGCCGTAAGTAGGATACAGTTTTTTTAACGTCTAGTGGCCGGTGTGAAACGCCTTTCGGGATCAAAAGTATAAACATGATAAATTTTATTTAAACGGACACCGCCGAAAGCGTTAGGTTTAACTACTCGATTTAACGTATATGGGTTGTGTCTAGAAGTCGGTTCATTAGAGTGACGAAAAAAGGAGCCGTTGTAAAACTACTATCAATTTTTTTTTTACCAGGACACTGCGAAAAGCAGGAGAGTCATTCCAAATGTTTGGCTCGAGGAGCTCCGCTTTATTATCAATTTTTTGTTACCGGGACGCCACGAAAAGCGTTAGGTTTAACGTATATGGGTTGTGTCTAGAAGTCGGTTTATTAGAGTGAGGAAAATAGGAGCTGTTGTAAAACTACTATCGGTATCAAAAATGATACATTATCAATGTATTTACATTATATATACCAAGCGTTCGGCTCGAGGAGCTCCGCTCTTCGGCCAGGACACCGACGAAAGTAGGATACGGTTTTTCTTTGAAAACACACATTTATACAATGAACGTATAGAGGATTAATCTAGAGGTCAGTTATTAGAGTGATGTAAAGAGTAATTCTGGTCAGTCGCGACGGAAAAAAAACTATTTTGAGATATTTTTTATCTTTTTTATATTTTAGTTATTGAGAACGCCGCCGTAAGTAGGATACAGTTTTTTTAACGTCTAGCTGCCGGTGAAACACCTTTCGGGAACAAAAGTATAAACATGATAAATTTTATTTACACGGACACCGCCGAAAGCATTAGGTTTAACTACTCGATTTAACGTATATGGGTTGTGTCTAGAAGTCGGCTCATTAGAGTGAGGAAAATAGGAGCCGTTGTAAAACTACTATCGGTATCAAAAATGATACATTATCAATGTATTTACATTATATATACCAAGCGTTCGGCTCGAGGAGCTCCGCTCCTCGGCCAGGACACCGAAGAAAGTAGGATACGGTTTTTCTTTGAAAACACACATTTATACAATGAACGTATAGAGGATAAATCTAGAGGTCGGTTAATAGAGTGATGTAAAGAGTAATTCTGGTCAGTCGGGACGGGAAAAAAACTATTTTGAGATATTTTTTATCTTTTGTATATTTTAGTTATTGAGAACGCCGCCGTAAGTAGGATACAGTTTTTTTAAAGTCTAGATCGAACGCGTGTAGGATAAGTCTAGAGGTTGGTGTATTGGAGTGACGTATAGAATAATTCTGGTCAGTCGGTTCGGAAACAAATGCTATTTAGTTATTTATTCGGCCAAGGCATCGTCGAAAGTAGCATACAGGTTAGGTTTAACGTCTCGATTTCACGTATATGGGTTATGTCTAGAAGTTAATATTGAATATTGAAAACTTACTTATAAATACTAAATACCTAAAGGTCTTACACATCATAGCCAATGTATTTCACCACTATCAAAAATGGTTTATATTCTACATGGGTGGATAATTGTTATGAAAATTTCTACGACTAAACTTTAAGACACTAATACTGCAAATTCCTGCAAAAAATTTTGTTTAAACATTATTATAGTTGAAAAAGATCAACTTTATATTTTTATGATAATAAAATGAAATGCAAAGAAATGTTCAAATAGAAAGTGTAAATAAAACAGTGTTTTAAAAATGATGAATGTGCCTAAATTAATAAAATTCTTTGTAAAGCTCAGTTGATGTAATGAACATTATTTTTACTCACCGTAAGAAAATTTGAGTGCTCCACAATAAACATAAATAAATAAATTTGTATAAATTGACTGTAATTACAGTACCAAACAGTAAATGCAAAAAGATTTGATTAGATTTATTCATGTGAGTTGGATAAGGGCAATGGAAGTAACTATCAACTTAATTATTATTATATATTATTTTTATATAAAATCAAGCAAAGAGATGCAAGTTGAATCAAAATTATGAACTAACATGTTAACCATTTTTTGAACAGCTACTTAGGTCTGGTCAAAATATATTATACCCAATTTTGCTAAGAGAAAGTCATTTTTATTGTAAATGTATATTACCATAGACAAAAGCCGATAAGGTACGGGTCAATTGAGTATTTACTATACCATTTTCACATAATAGTTCTAACTACAATTTACAATTAGTGTTTTCTAAAGAATCATAATTCAGGGCTCTGAAGTTATGCACTTAAAAATTCCAAAATATGCGCTATAAATGGCACTAAAAATCTCTTAATATTTTGTATTTAACATAATAATTATATGTAGTCGAGTTATGAATAATAATTGTTATGAAAATTTCTACAACTAAACCAAGCTTACTTAAAAAAAACTTTAAGACAATAATAATGCAATAAGTTAGTGAACTATTGTTTAAACATAATAATAGTTGAAAAAATATCAACTTTATATA
The DNA here is from genome assembly GCA_027580255.1 of Therioaphis trifolii. Taxonomy (NCBI): domain Eukaryota; kingdom Metazoa; phylum Arthropoda; class Insecta; order Hemiptera; family Aphididae; genus Therioaphis; species Therioaphis trifolii. The sequence goes on from JALBXZ010000315.1 coordinate 43,202, forward strand.
TTTTGATATAATAAAATAAAATGAAACAAAAGGTTCATACAGAAAGTGTTAATAAAACAGTGTTTTAAAAATGAAGGTGAACATATAATGAACATTTTTTTTACTAATAAATTACTATAGATTGAATCAAAATTATGAACTAACATTTCATACATTTTTTGAATAGCTACATAAGTCTGGTCAAAATATATGATACCCATTTTCCCAAGAGAAAATCATTTTTATTGTAAATGTATATATTACCATAGACAAAAGCCAATAAGGCACGGGTCAATTGAGTATTTACTATAGCATTTTCACATAATAGTTCTAACTACAATTTACAATTGAAAATAGCAATCAGTTTTTATTAAAAGGTTTATACAAAAAAAAAAAAGTATACATTTAATAAAATGTATACTTATACATTTTACTTAATTACATTTTTACTTATTTAAAAAATTTAATAAAACAATGTAAATATTAAATTTTACATAATATAATAGGTACAGCAGAAACGTTTTTCTTAAAAACTTTTTATCCATTGAAAAAAATAAAAACTATTTTGTATAACATATATATATATATATATAATATAATTAAATAATATAGGTATACTTTTACTTTGTGTCGAATCAGACATGTTATTAGTGAGTAAGTATTCATCAAAAATAATAATACTATCAAAAAACACAAACCGAGAGGAAATTGTTTTATATTAATTATTATTTTATATTAAGAGATAAAAGTATACAATTTAATAGTAAGTAGGTATTGTTTATGACACCCAAAATTGCAAATGTATTTCACATTTTCAACTTATCATCAAATAACCAAATTAAAATGTTAATTTAAGAAATAATATAATGGCGTTGGACTATTTGTAAATTTATTTCACCACAATCAAAATCAGTGGTTAGTTCAGCTAAAATAATATAATTATTTATTATAACGCTTTGATGATTCGTAGACGGTTGTAGTAGGTATATTTTTTAAATTTTCACTTACCATTGTAAAAGTATTTTGATTAGTTTAAAATCGACAAACACGGATAAGTAACTATTTGCATATTTACTACCATGATAATATGTAAGAGTGTGTTTTAAGAGAAATTCAACAGTCATAATTCATGCAATTACAATTTTATCCTAGAATTAGGTACTGTTACATACATTTTGTGTTTTGATATAATCTGTACCACTCGAATTATAGGTACCTACGGAGTCGAATTAGAGTATTTTCTATTTAATAAAACAGTATAAATATTCAATTTCCTTTAGTTACTCATACACAGTGTGTTTGTAGCATATAATAGGTCCAGCAGAAATGTCCGATGTGTAGGTACCCGATATCATTGGTCAATTCTTCACGCCAAAAGACAAAAGCCGACCTATAAATTATTATTTTGAACTAAATGGTTTATATATACAGAAGAAAATAATGAAGACGATATCTGATTTAATATATAAATTATATAAAAGAAATAGAAAGAGTCAAATAATAATATGTGAAACGCCTTTCGGGATCAAAAGTATAAACATGATAAATTTTATTTACACGGACACCGCCGAAAGCGTTAGGTTTAACTACTCGATTTAACGTATATGGGTTGTGTCTAGAAGTCGGCTCATTAGAGTGACGAAAATAGGAGCCGTTGTAAAACTACGATCAATTTTTTTTTACCAGGACACTGCGAAAAGCGGGAGAGTCATTCCAAATGTTTGGCTCGAGGAGCTCCGCTTTATTATCAATTTTTTGTTACCGGGACGCCGCGAAAAGCGTTAGGTTTAACGTATATGGGTTGTGTCTAGAAGTCGGTTTATTAGAGTGAGGAAAATAGGAGCCGTTGTAAAACTACTATCGGTATCAAAAATGATACATTATCAATGTATTTACATTATATATACCACGCGTTCGGATCGAGGAGCTCCGCTCCTCGGCCAGGACACCGACGAAAGTAGGATACGGTTTTTTAACGTCTAGATCGAACGCGTGTAGGATAAGTCTAGAGGTTGGTGTATTGGAGTGACGTATAGAATAATTCTGGTCAGTCGGTTCGGAAACGAAAGCTATTTAGTTATTTATTCGACCAAGACATCGTCGAAAGTAGCATACAGGTTAGGTTTAACGTCTCGATTTCCCGTATATGGGTTGTGTCTAGAAGTCGGCTCATTAGAGTGACGAAAATAGGAGCCGTTGTAAAACTACTTTCAATTTTTTTTTTACCAGGACACTGCGAAAATGGGAGAGTCATTCCAAATGTTTGGCTCGAGGAGCTCCGCTTTATTATCGATTTTTTTTACCGGGACGCCACGAAAAGCGTTAGGTTTAACGTATATGGGTTGTGTCTAGAAGTCGGTTTATTAGAGTGAGGAAAATAGGAGCCGTTGTAAAACTACTATCGGTATCAAAAATGATACATTATCAATGTATTTTCATTATATATACCAAGCGACCAAGGACACCGACGAAAGTAGGATACGGTTTTTCTTTGAAAACCCACATTTATACAATGAACGTATAGAGGATAAATCTAGCGGTCGGTTATTAGAGTGATGTAATGAGTAATTCTGGTCAGTCGGGACGGAAAAAAAACTATTTTGAGATATTTTTTATCTTTTTTATGTTTTAGTTATTGAGAACGCCGCCGTAAGTAGGATACAGTTTTTTTAACGTCTAGATCGAACGCGTGTAGGATAAGTCTAGAGGTTGGTGTATTGGAGTGACGTATAGAATAATTCTGGTCAGTCGGTTCGGAAACAAAAGCTATTTAGTTATTTATTCGGCCAAG
>JALBXZ010000316.1:0-45809 GCA_027580255.1 Therioaphis trifolii
TTAAATGACAATCAAATAGCATCACTTAGTGTTAAAAATAAAAAAGGGTTTAAGTGGTCAAATTCAACTATCAAGACAGCGTTGCGCTTAAAATTTGCCTGTGGATCAAATGGATATGAAGAGCTTCTTGAACAAAATCATCCTTTACCATCTCTTAGAACAATACGTCGAAAATTACAAAAAATATCATTTTCCAGTGGAATCCTAGAAGATGTATTTGAAATGCTTTCAATTAAAATTGCTTCTTTTAACAATTTTGAAAAAGAATGTGTATTAGTGTTGGATGAAATGTTTCTGACTGAAGGTATGAATTATGATGTTGCTTCAAAATCATTTATTGGAAATGGCACACTTCCTGAACATGAAGGTATTGCAAATCATGGTTTTGTATTTATGCTCGGTGGCATATCTAGTCGCTGGAAACAAACCGTGGCATACTATTTTACCAGCGATTCAGTTAAAGCCCGAGTAACAATTTAGGTTCACACACGGTTTATAATCATTTATAAAATAGCGGTGCTGCACTGCGTTCAAAACCCGTTCCAAACACGGTATAAACAGTTATTTGCATACCAGATTTAACATGGAGTGCACCGAGTTCCACAAAAGTGCAAATTCGGTATAAGGAGTGTTGGGACGGTTGTAAGGTTCATTTATTGACGGTTCCACCAAAGTGCAAATTCGGTGTTGGGACGGTTGTAAGGTTCATTTATTGACGGTTCCACTAAAGTGCAAATATGGTGTTAGGACGGTTAGAAGGTTCATTTATTGACGGTTCTACAAAAGTTAAAATGTAGTGACCAGACTTTGTTTTTTGTTTAATGATAACTCCATTTGTGAGGGGGGAGCAAAGTTCGTACTCACACCCCTTGTAATTTTTATTTATACTTGGCCCACGTATTAACCAACCTTTTTTAACCTTGCCCTTAACACTTGAATATTCATTTTTTTTATACTATGATTTCAATTTTGTGTAACCACATTATACAACATAATATATATTGTATACTTTACTATTATTATAATACCTATTTATGTACACAAATATTATATCAATAGTCAATCATATTTATTCAAATTTTGAAACATAAAATATTATACATATCTAGTATAGTATTTTATTAATTATTTTAAATAAAATAATTGTATACCTACCTATAATAATATATTCATTATTTATTATATTGTGCATACGTTAGTGATGTTGCTTTGCTAATCATAAATCATTATAATATGTGTAATTTTGTTTTTAAATAATAAAATTAAAACCGTATAATTTAAATTGAATAAACAATGTATATAATATAAGTAGTTATATTATAATTTAAAAAATTACATAAATACAAATTATAAAAAGGATAAATTTTTAAATAATATAAGTAACACAAATATTATTAGTATAATAAAATCTTTTTTATTTATTGTTATTCCTGTAGGTACATTTCCTTATAAATTTTAAATATAAAAAATATAAAATTATGCCAACTTCTATTTTGGGGATTGCATCTGTAAAGTTGATTTCTGATGTTGAATTGGACGGCAATGTTTTAAAATATTTGATATTATTTCTCTAAATACCTTGAAGTCTTGGGTGGTATTTATCCAACCAGAAAGTGATTCTAAAATACATAAGTACAAAATCAAATAAATTGTTGATGATTAAAACTCAAATAAGTCAAAAGAATGTAAAAGAAACCAAATAATTAGACTACAATATTTATTGTAAAAATATATATATATAAACAATATACATATTTAAATCATATTTTTGGATCTAAAAAAGAATAATCTGTTAGCAGATGCCAAATTATAAATAAGTAAAACCAGCTTGTAAGTGGAAAATAAACATACTGAAGTCAAAATAAATAAAAGACTATGGAAAGAATGAGAGAATTAAGTGTTTGTTAAATAAATGAAGCATCATAACAAACAAATATACAATATTGAAGTGTATAATATTATATATTATATTATTATAATAATTAAAGAAATTATGGTATTATCGTAATAATATAGAATATACAATTTATAACTATTATATACAATTAAAAGTAGTATCCAGTAGGTATTTGTATTGGGAAAAATGAATTACCTGATAACACTTTGTATATTTCAAGAGCTACAAAAGATTTCTTTGTTTTGCCATGGAAACTAAATTGCTCACCAATTTCTCTTGTCATGCATAGATTAAAAGCCGTTTTAACTGCAAGGTTTATTGAAGTTGATGCATTTACACGAAGTGATATATATTTTTTCTAAAAAAAAATTAAGAAAATTAAATCACATGTTTATAATTGTAATATAATGTATATATTATTAATACCAATTCTTCTCTATTTGTTAGAGAATATTCATGGGTTGATGATAATAATTTTTCAACCATTTCAAGGTTATTATTTGTCGCAATAGGTAATAAACCTAAAAAGGGTGCCGGAATTTTTGGCAATGGAATTGCAGAGCTACGGAGTTTCTTATCACTTTCTAATATTTTATTGATTTTTTTGTCCATTGATTCCAAATAATTACAAACTTTTATTTGATTTGAATTATTTAATAAAAGTTGTGTTAAAATTTGTTGTTGGCCCTTTTCAATGCTTAATTTCATTTTTTTGAATTCATCATTGCAATAACAATTGTGTTTTGTAGATTTCACAGCTGATATATTGTAATCTGTAAAAAATATGTTTTAATATAGTTATTGTGTTCATAAACATTATTATAAATAAAAATATATTACCAATATTAAAACTATACAATTTTATTGTTAATTTAACACTATTTTACAGTCAATAGAAATGATTTATATGAAGTTTCAAGATTAATTTTACCTGATGTTTCTTTATCATATTGTATAATTTCATTTCCATGATTCGACGGAGATCCAATACTCACATTGTTGTGATGCTCTTGCTCTACAAAAAAAAAATATAAATTGACATTTGTATTTTTGTTAAGAATGTCAACAATTCACAATGTTAACTATTAGAATTAACTATTAAGTATTATTTATAAATGATGTAATTGTTATTGTTATGGAAATATTGCAAGACTGATTTTTTTTCTTACTTGAATGATTTAATTATTTAAATTTAATTAATTTATTTCTAACCTAACCTTCTAATTGAATATTTTTAATTTTAAATGAATACAAATTAAATACAAGATGCAAATATTACAAATTGAACTACCTACTTATTTGTTTATGTATACTGTATAGCATGCATGTACAAATATATATATATTATATTCTATATGCAATATTCATTATTGAAAAGAATAATTACAAAATAATCAAGCAAGATTGAATAATGATAGTATAAGATCATAAGTATCTTATGGTATTCAATATCAATATGTATGCTTAATTACATACTTAACAATGATAACTAGGTCTCGGATATATTTGTAAATACATATTTTCTATTACTAATAAGTAATAATTACATAAACAATACAAAATGTGTTATTAAATTCTATATAGTTATCCAAATTACAGTAAAAAAAATATTATTTAGAAACTTGGTATGCATGAAAAAGGTCAATATAATAATTAAAATAGTATTTTATGAAAAAAAATATAAACAACAATTTATACATGTATATATAATTGTATAATACATCATTGGTGTATATTTACCAACATAAATTTACCCAACCCTGGTTATATTGTGTTCATAAACATTATTATAAATTAAAATATATTACCAATATTAATACTATAAAATTGTATTGTTAATTTAACACTATGTTACAGTCAATAGAAATGATTTATATTAAGTTACAAGATTTATTTTACCTGATGCATCATTATCATATTGTATAATTTCATTTCCATGATTCGATGGACATCCAATACTCACATTGTCGTGATGCTCTTGCTCTACAAAATTACCTAATAATTCCTGCAATTCCTTTGCACGATCTATAAATATAAATTTATTTGTATTTATGAAAAATAACAGTTGATAATAATTAATAATACTTGAATCAATTTCTTGCAGGTCATTATTCACCATTTCGAAACAATTAATTTGATTTGATACACTTTTATCTTCAGTATTTGTTGAAACAAGATTATTGCATGTAGATGAATTGACTAATAAAATGATAAATTAAAAATTAATAACAATAAATTAAATATAAAAGCTAGGTTTATTATAAAATAAATAATTGACCTGAAAAAATATCTTGTTTTTCATAACTATTTGTATGATTAGTATCAACATTTGAATATAACACTGCATCTTTTGAAATAATTGGCAATGATTCACTTGTATTTTCAGGGCTAGGGCTATTTACTACATTATGGGTAGATGTTGATGGACCACTCAGAAGTGTTACTGCTACAAAGTTATTCTCTTTTAATATACTATTATTTTCTTTATATTTGTAATTGGTAGAATTTTTCTTAGATTTCACATTATAAGAGGTTTCTGTAATTATATCAGCAGCAGTATCACTATTTTCTGAATCTGCTTGTTCAAAATCACTACATTCATGAATGAATGCAGAGTCCATTGTCTCATAATCATCTGCACTGTCATCATTACCAGATAAAGATTTTGCCATTTCTTTTGCTATTTTTTCTTTGCCTTGTAATAAACAATTAATATGTATTAGTCAATATTCAACTAGACAAAAATGTTTAGAAACTCACTAAAAGGACCAGCTATTTTTTGAGAATTGAACCATTTTCCATCATTTGTGTTTGGAGTGTAACAAACATGTATCATTTTTTCAATTTGATGGGTTTTAAAATTAATTTTAGAATTGGGAAAGTCTGATTTTGTAAAGGGAAACCAACATTTCCCAACTTTATGATTTTTATTCCTCTTAAATTTGAACCATTTTGTGGGTACGTGTTGTACATAATTGTTCTCATCAGAAAATAGAACAACTATCCAGGACCTAAATCACATTTTATTGTTATTAAATAATAATATGGTGTATTTTTTAAAGTATTACTTGTAATGAATATTTAATATAGGTTAGAAAAATAAAATTTCTTGGTCTGAATTCTTTAGTAACAAATGTATGAAGTTGTATGCTTTCTAATTACTTATTATACTTTAAATACATGTTATGGTTATTATACAACTTATTATTAGTTCTATAGACAATATTAGAAATAAGTAGAATAATGAACATTTTTTTATTATAATATTTACTATTTAAATTTAAGGCAATAAATTGAATGAAATATAATAACATTGAAAAATAAAACTGAGCATTAATATGTTTTAGATATGTACATTATAAATATAAAATAAAATAAATAAATAATAATATTATTTTAAGTGTAAAAATGGCAAAATAACAGAATAAGAATTAGGTACTGTTATCTTCTAAAGGTAATCGTACAAGTTTTTCCTTAATATTTTTAAGATACCAATACTCTAAAGGACTAAGATTGGAGACTTTATAAATTTCCAATATTGAAGATAGACATGGTTCGGTAAAAAAATTGTCCATCTTTTCATAGCGACGTCCAATTATAACAGTTTCATTATTTTTTTTTTTAATGTAGCTATATTTTCTATTACAATAATTGATACATTTTTCAATTTTACACAATTATCAGCTGAGTTAATTTTCACTGTAAAACTGTCAAAACGCCAACCAGTATAATGGGGAAATCCAGTACCAGAAATGAATGGTCTATTACTCTGACAAACAGCATTTATTGGTCCTTCTTTACAGAACTGAGTTTGATTAACATTTAATTTATATGCACGACGCTCTTCATATCGATGGATTAATTGTTGTAGAGGCTTTACTCCAGTTCGCACATCCCGTTTTAAAGGTTGCATAAAATTTTCAAACGGAAAAGCTGATATTCTTTCCAATGATTCATACTTTTTAGCGTCTTCAGCCTGATGACATAATGCATGGATATTGTGAGATATATATGATTGTCCATATAGACTTTTGAAAGTTACTATAAATTGTCTAAGTAACAAATTTGCATAATTATTGAAGTAATCAGTGCACTTTACAAGAAGTATTCTAATTGCTACTGAAAGAACTACAAAATGATTATACACTTCTTTTTTTACAATATTTTGAAATACAACTATTCCTGTATACAATAAACATTGTCTTAATTCGGAAGCCTTCCATCGGTTAACATCCCTCAACGGATGCATTCTTGAGTATTCATTGGTTTTTCTTTGAAATTCAACAGGTATATAAGATGATAAAAATTTTAATTTATTATCTATAACAGTTACTAATTGAGATGGCAAATTAAGATCATGTTTTTTGTGTACCCAAAACAACAAAAGTTTTTTCAGAACGCCAATACAATTTAAATGCATATAATCATATGGAATAGAAGAACTGATATTAATTTTTGGGATTTTTGTAAGTATAGTTTCTCCTAGATGATACATTTTATCTTCATATGTTATAAAACTTTGATGTGATCTCATAGGACAATCGAAATCAGGAAAACAAACTCTTCTTTTAGACCATTCTCCAGTTATAGTACATCTTACACATGAATTTTTTCCTGTATGGCCTTTAGTGTTCAGCACAAATGATTTTGCAGGTGTATCACAAATTAATGCATGCAATATTACATTTACATGGTTATTATTATAAGTAACACCAGTATAAAAAAGTTCATTCATCTCATTAACAAACTGTAATAAAAAACTATTTGAATCGTTTGGTTTATTTTTTCCAAAATATGCTCCTATTATGAATACATTTGGTCTTTCTTCCTTGACATTAAAAAAGTAACCAAGAATTGGCCATAGCTGACTAGGAGGGTTGGTTGTTAAAGGTAGGCCATCAATTCCAACAACTAATAACAAAGTCTTTGGTTTCTTATTTTCTTTATCATTTTGGAGTAACAACTCAACTTCAGACTTAATGCTAAAATGATGATAAGTACCGTTACCCATATCCTGTACAGATGTAGATTTTGGTGTATTCAATAATGTGCGTGCATCTTTAGGTAAGTATTTCGTTGAAAAACTAGGAAATTTCTTTAAACTTTTCAATAGTTCACTTAAAGCTTTATGAGAAATACGATACCGTAGCGCCCACAACGAAATTGTTAAATTTAAATTTTCACAGTCATTTTCAAAATCTTCTGGTTCCGAAGTATTACTATTCAAATCATCCTGACCGTCTTCTAATAAGCTATTATTCGTTGTTTCTTTAAAATTGTCTTCAATGGTATTTGCAAGGGTATTTGTATTTAAACCACTTTCAAATGAATCGATTGAGTCTGATGCTGATATAAAATCAAGTGATTGGTCAGAAGTTGAAAACATTAAATTATCATGTCCTACTGTAGGTGATTTAATTTTAAATTCAAATTTATTGGATGCATTATCATACAATGATGATGATGTTCCTACAGTAGAATCATTTAGCAAATTCAAGGCAGCTAAAGCAGCTTTTTTACGATTGCGATATCTAGTACTTTTACATTTATTTAATTTTTTAATTTTTGAATTTGGACGTTGATTTTCCATTGTATAAAGGCCCTGAGAATTTAAATAAAAAGCACAATAAGATTTACTTATTTTTGAACACTAATAAATAATTTATTATTATATAATTATTATAATTTGTATACCTACTTAAATTCTACAGAATATATATAGAAAGTTTTTAGATGATATAAACCCAGCATTTGAAGTATAAGTAAAATTTAAAAAAATGAAATTAATTGTGGTAGGAATCTGCTGCATAAAAAATATTGATAATACATTAAAATAAAGAACAAATATCTATATAATATTTTCAAAAATACTTATAATATAAATAAGGTATGTATTTTACCAATGTAATGTCAGTAAAAAAAAAATCTACCTATTTTTTTTTTTTATAGTACCTACTTATGATTAAAATAATTAAAATTAAAAAGGCACAGGACAGGATACAGGAGTTGGGTGGGATACACGAAGTGTATTGATAGATTATTCATTATAGGATAGATTTAGACATTATTTTATATTATAAAAAAAAAACGATTCTGAACGAAGATGAATTGTCAGTGTACGTATAATAATATGTTTATAGTGAATCGTTATTTAACGCTTGAATTTTTGTAAAAATTACAGTTTCAGACACCCGTTAAAATTTTTTCATTGAACCGATCGTGATATTTTTTATACTTTTTGCAAGCAAAACTTATGAACAATCTTGTATTAAATTTTCATTTCTTAACTTTGAATAGAAAATTTTCTATACATTTTCAACTACAAAATAATTTGTGATTTCGACAAATTTTGTCGATTTTTGAACTTCAACTGCTATTAAAAAAATATTGTGCCTATGTATTTGAATGATTTTTGAATCACTCTTAGATCAACTTATTCAAAACCTTCTATTAAATTTTCAAGTGATTTGGTAGGGCCAAAAAATTGTTATAGACTTTTATAAAAAAAAAATCTAAGAAAAATCGAATATTTCAAATGCCTATAAATAGCTAAAAAATAAGCGAAATATTTTGAAAATACAATTATGTAAAGAAAATGCCAATTTAAACATTTAGTGAAAGTTTCAAGTTTCTACGACTTATACCTTTTGAATAAGAACAAATATCAAAAATCAATGATGCCTAAATTGTTATTTTACGCGAACTTTTGGGAATTTTCACTTGTGACCTCTCTAAGGTACCTCCGATATTCGTTTTGCCACCGAAAACACACCCTGAAGTTCAAAATTGAAGCATTATTTCGAGTAGTTATGGTGAACACAGACACAAAAACAAAAAAACAAAAAACAAAAAACAAAAAAAAAAAAAAAAAAAACACACATCATAGTGAAATCAATACATTCTTCACTTCGTTCAGAATCTAATACTAAAACATGATATATTATGCCTATATCTATAAAAAATTGTATAAATAAAAAGTAAATGACCATTCAGTCTTAATAACGTTCAATTAATTATACTAACTACTTTAATGAAATTAAATTTACATTTAATACTTACATATTTAAATTTGTATTTTTATTCTATTTAAAATGTTTGTTATGTAATATTTATATAACAGCTCCAGGATAATATAGTGTATGATAATAACTGAAAAAAATGAAGTATGTATTACATATCTAAATTAATTATTACTAAGATTAATTAAAGTATACAATAAAGATGTAAAATAAAATAAAGTATGTGATATATTGTTTAACTATTTTAAATTTTCAGACTTATTATATTCATAAATATAATTTATAAGCATGTATTATAAATTAAATGCGTTCATACACACATTGTATAGGTTTAAGTGGTTTTTGTAACTGTATAGGTACCTACTTGCTACCTATTTTTTGTATATTATACTATATAACTATAATGAAGATAAACGGGTGTGAAGTTAGCAATTTCTGATAACAGCAATTTCCTTGTAAGTGTGGTTGCATCCGACTGAAATAAAAGGAGTATTGTGATACGGTCCCGCAAAATAATTTATTTATAATGGCCGCTACCACTACATCAACCGGAAACATGGCCTTGGTTTTTCATTTATCCGACCGTGTTCCGGAAAGTGCTGCCGTTTTAAACTATACTCAATCGAAAGCTCATGAAATTTCACGTAATCTAGTATAATAAAAACTTTTACCATTTTTAATTTTGGTGGATAACCGGACGTTCAAAGCGGACGGGCGGGCGCGCGTACTTTATAGAAAACGACGACTTTACGTCGGTTTTTCATTTTTCCGACCATGTTCCGGAAAGTGCTGCCTTTTTAAACTATACTCATTCGAAAGCTCATGAAATTTCACGTAATCTAGTATAATAAAAACTTTTACCATTTTTAATTTTGGTGGATAACCGGACGTTCAAAGCGGACGGGCGGACGCGCGTACTTTATAGAAAACGACGACGGGACGTCGGTTTTTCATTTATCCGACCGTGTTCCGGAAAGTGCTGCCGTTTTAAACTATACTCATTCGAAAGCTCATAAAATTTCACGTAATCTAGTATAATAAAAACTTTTACCATTTTTAATTTTGGTGGATAACCGGACGTTCAAAGCGGACGGGCGGGCGCGCGTACTTTATAGAAAACGACGACGGGACGTCGGTTTTTCATTTATCCGACCGTGTTCCGGAAAGTGCTGCCGTTTTAAACTATACTCATTCGATAGCTCATGAAATTTCACGTAAACTAGTATAATAAAAACTTTTACCATTTTTAATTTTGGTGGATAACCCGACGTTCAAAGCGGACGGGCGGGCGCGCGTACTTTATAGAAAACGACGACTTTACGTCGGTTTTTCATTTTTCCGACCGTGTTCCGGAAAGTGCTGCCTTTTTAAACTATACTCATTCGAAAGCTCATGAAATTTCACGTAATCTAGTATAATAAAAACTTTTACCATTTTTAATTTTGGTGGATAACCGGACGTTCAAGGCGGACGGGCGGGCGCGCGTACTTTATAGAAAACGACGACGGGACGTCTGTTTTTCATTTATCCGACCGTGTTCCGGAAAGTGCTGCCGTTTTAAACTATACTCATTCGATAGCTCATGAAATTTCACGTAATCTAGTATAATAAAAACTTTTACCATTTTTAATTTTGGTGGATAACCGGACGTTCAAAGCGGACGGGCGGGCGCGCGTACTTTATAGAAAACGACGACGGGACGTCGGTTTTTCATTTTTCCGACCGTGTTCCGGAAAGTGCTGCCGTTTTAAACTATACTCATTCGATAGCTCATGAAATTTCACGTAATCTAGTATAATAAAAACTTTTACCGTTTTTAATTTTGGTGGATAACCGGACGTTCAAAGCGGACGGGCGGGCGCGCGTACTTTATAGAAAACGACGACGGGACGTCGGTTTTTCATATATAATATTTTGTTGGATTTTCTTGAATGATTTCCGAGCCAATACTACTGAAGCTACATTAGGTACCTACAAGGCTACACAATTTGGCACCTAGTTAATAATAACACGATGATTCAGTTATTCTCGTAGAAGCGTTTTTTTTTTCAAACGACAACGACCCAGTGGTGGTTATATGATTTTTTCTGGGAGGGGAGGGGTCCTTCGATATTATCTTATAAAATATTAAGTTAGACAAAAAATGTTTAACCTTTTAATAATTGATTACTTACAATTTAATTCTTACATATTTTTTAACATTTTAAGTTAGGATTGTCTAAAATTTATGTAATATTAAAAATATACGGCAACCAGTTGGAAGAAATAAACAACTTATATGTACTTTTATTTTGAATATGTATTATTTATGCAAACCATTATGTTCAATCATAGCGTTAAAGTTGGTATATACTTATGTGAAATTAAATTTTTGAGGTTTTGGTAAAACTAATATATATATAATTGTTGACATGGTTATGCTTTTTTGTAATTCATGGTATTAATAGGTAGTAGCATTGATTATAGAATATCTGTAATCAATGGTAGTAGGTACCTAACCATTTCATATTATGTACATTTATCGTATGAAAAGAATGGATTTTTATAATTTGACATTTTTATTTATTAATATTTTTCATTAAAAGGTGTGTTGTACTAGAAATTTTAACGAGTTAAATAGAAAAATTTTAACGAGCATCTGAAGCTGTAATTTTTACAAAATCAAAACTTCACGCGTTAAATAATGATATAGGTACTATAAACATACACTGACAAAACATCTTCGTTCAGAATCGTTTTTTTTATTATGTAAAATAATCCCAAAATCTATTTTAAAATGCCTTACCTATCAATTAATCTCGTGTATCCCATCAAACTCCTGTATCAGCTCTTTTTAATTATTGTTTATTGAATACCTATGTATTATGTTGTATGTTGATATTTTCATCATTCGACTCAAATTAAATCATTATAATTTCAGTATATCTGTATATGTAATAAGATACAGACATTTGGGTACATTGTTATTTTAATACTTATCGATAGCCATGTTTTTTTTCACTTTCTTTTCTATTGAACCGAATCGTCGCCCGTCGGGCGGGAACTGCGTGGAAATTACATCGGCCAGGAAAGTACATAATTGTACATTTGTACCTTCTCTTAATTTTAGCCCTCATATTGATTATATGACCAGCAAAGCCTTTCGTGCTTTGGGATTCATAAGGCGTCACTCAACCGATTTTAGTTCTGCTAATTGCCTTCTAGCTCTCTATAATGCTTTAGTCCGCTCGGTCATTGAATATGGGTCTATTGTTTGGTCACCATATACCACAGTTGACATTTGTCGGATTGATCGTGTACAAAATAGTTTTATGCGTTTCGCCGGTTATTGCCTCAACATTCCTCATCCACCACATGATTATGGGCCATTAAGTCAAGTTCTGAGACTAGTTCCCCTTTCTGTAAGCCGTGATAATTTTGATGTCACTTTTATTCAGCGTCTGGTCGAAGGTCAAGTTGATGCCCCAAGACTACTTGGAGAACTTAGCTTTCGTATTCCTAGTAACACTAGGCTTCAATGTAATTTTTATATACCCACCAATAAATCAAACTTCTCCAGGAATGCCCCACTTATAAGGATGATGCATAATGCAAATAACCATATAGACTATTAAGCCATATTTAGTACGAAGGCTCACATTTTTTTTTCACATAACTTACACCACGTTGTTTTTTGTTCTACTTACTAATTCCTTTTCTTCTCTCTAGTATTATGTTAGTATGAGTTACGCATCTTATAAATATTGTATATGTTTTTTATACTGTTATCTATGTACTTCCTGTCTGTTATTTTGTAAAACCTATATATATATATAGGCAACATAATATACATGTCCACCATGTTGGATTTTTTTTTCTTATCAAAAATTGCTAGTAGAAATTGCTAACTTCACGGACATATAGAGTTATACCATTATTAAAATCTGGTTCAGTTCCAACTATTTTTCCAAATTTGCCAAAATACCTATCGCATACAATTAAAAAAAGAAAATCTCCAAAGAAAAGATTTTTAAGTGCTCAAAAACAACAAAAACCAATTCAATTTGAACTTAACAGTACTAGTCCAAATAACTTTGAGAATGTAACTATAATTGCCAGTGAGCCATTTTCAACAGATGAGACACCTTTGATTTCTTTAACATTTGATGATCTTAGAAATGGATTAAAATGTCTGAACCTGCCAAATAGTTCATGGGCATATTGCTGTACTCCTTTATACATAATATTTTCACGTTGGAAATAAATAAAAAATGATATAATTGTAGCTGTCGGAATTAAATTAAATCTTAAGGTAACAAATTATATTTATCTTATTTTTTATTGTATATCTACTGATATAGTGGTGGCTTAAACTCTAGTATTCTTTTACAAGCTGCCCCTGTCTACTGATGTTTTTAAATTATGTAATATAATAAAATAGAAATTAATATATTTAATTAAAAATATAATTTTTTGTTTACAGATTATCATAAATAATACCGAGCGCTGTTTGCCTGAATTAGAATTCCCTGAACTTTCTAGTTTTAAAAATTTAGAATTGATTCATAAAATAAATGAAATTTCTAATGTATGTGAGGGAGTATGCATTGCCAGGTAAATAACAGTGGTTAAACTTTAACACGTTAATCAGCTAAGTTACAAAATTAAGTAAATTGAACTTTTAATTACATTTAACTAAAATAAACAAAGTTTTTTAATTTGGCTAAAATTAAATTGCTGGTACAGATTGTGTAAGTTATAATATGTATTAATAATATCAAATGTGTACTATTACCTTTTGGTAACGAACAATTTTAGATACCTAGTATTTTAAATTTACCTAGTTATGTAGTTATGTTAAATAAAAAAATTATTGTAAAAATGTAATTTTAATTGTTAGTTATATTTTAACTTAGTTCAATTGATAGTCAATTTTGAAATAACATACATAATATATTGTGTGGTATATTGAAATTAATAAAGTATTAGTTTAAATCTACATTATTAATAGTTTTGTTTATATATTTTCCTTATAGAAGTTCTGACCAATGTGTAGGTTATTAACCAAACAAAAAAATTGGTACTAAAGGAATGAAAAGTAGTAGGTGTTTTCAGTGTCGGTTAGTTAGAAAAAAGGAAAAACATAGTATTGCTTCAAAACAAAAATGTTTAACCAAATACAAAATAAAAAGAAAATTAATACTAAAAAAAGTAAAATATGGTAAAAATAAAAACATAAGACTTAAAAAACATGTAAGAATTCATCAGTTTATAAACTATTCTTTTAAATTTTATATTTGTATTTAACCTATTATTTCTCTCTCTCTCTCTTTATATGTATTGTATAGGTATGTAAACTTCAAACAGCTATTAAAATGTATAGAGAAAAGTGTGCAAGTATAACAAACGAAAAAATTACAGAAATAATATCAAAATTGCCCTTACAGCAGCAAGAAGCTTTTAAAAGCTGTATAGCTGCATCCAAAGTTAGTAGTATACATGGTATGCGTTACAATACTTATTGGGTATATGAATGTTTGCTGATTCGAATTAAAAGTCGTAAAGCATATAAACATTTGAGGAAACATAAAATATTGTCCCTTCCTAGTATTGATACTCTAAACAGATACATAAATAAAATGGATAGTGGTTATGGGTTTCACAAATGTATTTTTGAATTGCTTAAAAAAAAATCATCTGAAATGTCCATTGAACAAAAGAGGGGTAAGTTTCTTTCAAACATTAGAAATTCGACTAAGAATAATGCTTCTTAGGTGTTATATTGATTGATGAAATGAAAGTTGGCGAAGCTGTGAAATTTGACACAAAAAAATTAAAAATGGTTGGTTTTACAGACTTAGGTGAACATACTTCTCTTCACCAGCAGTCAAAAAAGGGAGACCATGGTCTTGTCATTATGTTTCAGCCATTCCAAGGAAGATGGGTTCAAGCTATAGCTTGTTTTTTGTCAAAAGGATGTGCTACTGGAACTGTGTTGCACCATTTGATTATGGAATGTATACTACTTTTGGAAAAATCTGGGTTTTTTGTTGATGCTGTTATAACAGATGGGGCCTCTTGGAATAGAAATATGTGGACCAAGTTTGGTGCAACAGAAGAAAAAGTGTGGGTTACCCATCCAAGTGATGTTAAAAGACAATTATGGTTTCTATCAGATTTCCCCCATTTAATAAAAAATTTACGAAATTTCGTTGTAAAGCATGAAGAAACATGGGTATGTTATAAAATAATTTAAGTTTGGTTTAAATATGATTAATATTTAAATACTTGTACAGACACCCGATGGTATTATAAAATTAAAACATTGGGAAGCACTGTTGGATTTAGAGCATGAAGAATCATATAATTTAAAAATTGCATATAAATTAACAATTAATCACATCAGACCAAAACATTATCAAAAAATGAATGTAGCTATGGCATTTCAAGTAATTCCTAATACATATTGTGATTAATTATTTAATATCTTAACTATTACTTTATTTCTATATAAATTAATTTTAATATATTATATAGTTTTTTGGTGAGCCTGTTGCATCAGCTATGCAACTATTGAAGGGTTCCATAAAGACTTGGCAGATTGTGAACCAACTATTAAATTTATAACTAGAATACAAAAATTAATTACTGCAATGAATTCCAGAACTCCATTAAATGCATTAAAATCAAATTCAATACACTGGACAGTAATATTAAAATATTTATTTATTTATTTTGAATTCTGGTGTTGTGAGAAGGAACTTTATAACTTTATATATAGATTTATAGTATTTGTATTCATTTTACAAACCATAACTTTTGAATTTTAGGCAATTAGTGAATTTCTGTCTTACATAAAACAGTGGGAATCTATGGCAGATGGCAAACACTTTAAGTCAAATAATACATGTTCTGGTTTTAAGATATCACTTACTGCATGTTTAGAAATAACAAGTTTCTGTGAATTGTGGTTATAAATATGTGATGACATCTAGATTGAATCAAGATGCCATTGAAGTAAAATAAGAATTAACAACTGTCTATAATGAGTTTAAATATTTTATATGTATTTTTAGAGGTTTTTTGGAATGATGAGGTCTGCTTATGGGTCAAATGACCACCCAGACTCAGTTCTTTATATACAAATGTTTCGACTAATTTCCACATATTCATTAGTTAAGCCACCAAAAGGTAGCAATGTTTCTGGAGGTGAAATGTTGGAAACCCCGATGAAATTAGAAGATGTTACTGAACATGTTTCAAAAAAAAGTAAAATTTCTTGGGAGGATAGCATGGATCGTATATTGGACCAAGGGATACATTGTGACGATCTTAAAGAAATAATTGAAAAAACTCCTGATAATCCAAATGATTTTATAATAATATACATATCTGGATATGTAAGACGTAAAGCAATACGTTTTTCTACCTGTCAAAACTGTCAAAATAGTTTGAAGTTTAACAACTTTGAAGAAATTAACAGAAATAAAGTGTTGGAAGTGCGTAGCAGAGGAGAATTGTTGGCTTCTAGCAATGGACTTTATGAATTAATTTCAACATTAGAATCAGTTATTGTTAAAACGATTGAAATTAATAAATTGAATGTAGATACATTTTTTGATGTTGCCAGTACATTACAAAATGTTGAAAACTTGCCACTTATTGGCTGCATTGAACATTGTCGAGAATTTACCCAAAGAATACACCATTTTTATACTGTGACAAGGATGCATATGATTTGCAAAAGATCAAATAATGTTATTGACAACATTGCAAAAGAAAAAACACGGGCACTCAGGAAGACCTCAAAATATTAGAATGTTAGAAAATGTTTATGTTATTATTATTGTTATTTTGTTAATTGATTTCTTATGTTATAAGTTATAACTTGTAAGTCTTAATTTTATATTCCTAGTTATTTCAACTGTCTATAAAGAGCAGAAAAAAATAAATTATTAATATTTTTTTGATAATTATTACCTATTGTACAAATGTACATTACTGCTAAATAATAATTATTAAACACCAGTTTACAGCTAATTATTATTTTATTTCGGAAATAAATGATAAAAACTTCCATAATATTACTGTACGTCTGTATCATGAAGAATAAAGATCTTTTTTCTTCGTGGTCTGTATGCATTCGTCATATTATTCAAGTATTTTTAGTATGACCATCGAACGACGCGCGACCCGTGGTTATCCCGCGCAACTTTTATTATACGAGCAAAAATCGGCCTGCTTTTATCAGCGAGTGCGAGCTCCTTATCTTTATTCTTCATAGTTTACATTTATATATACTGGGAAATCGAAGATTTTTTATTCAAATTCGTTATATCACCCAAACGGCAAACGACTAAAATTACGAATTAAAAACATTCCACAATTATTGTAGACCGTGAAAAGGTGATAAGAACACAACCGACACCTAACCTAGAGATAACATGAGTACATTCTTAATGACAAAGAACAAAATAATTTTCGAATTTTGACATTATTTTGTATTGTTGTCATTACATAATTGGTAGTAGGTAGTTTTATTGCGATGGTGGCTTAGTGTTGTATAATTTGATGTACTTCAGGCTACAAAAGCAACACAAAAAAGGTGTCACAGTTTTCAGCACCAAAAGATACTGGTTTGCGGCAAAAATGACAAAAAGCTATTCCAAGGAAAAACTTTGTTGTAAACGACAATACCTATGTTTGTTCCAAACATTATATTGCTGTTAGGTATTTTTACAATTTTAATTATTGGGTTTTAACATAAATCATTATATCTTGGTCAATAAGTATGAAGGAAAACTTTCTACTAACATCTTATTAAGTATTAACCAACTACTAAATAGGTTTTATTACATAAAGAATAAGTAATAAACAAATTAATAATAACATATTATGTTTATTCGGTATTTTATTTTACAGATATTTTATAAATAAAATAAATTATAACTGGGTAAGAAAGACTTGTAGTCATTAATTATTTGAATTGAATTGAATTTATAATTTTTTTTTATTATTTGAAAAACACAATACAAAGAATTTAAAGAAATAATAAAAATTACCTACACCTTTAAGCTAAGCTTGTGGTGGTGTAGGGAGTAACAGTACATAATACACGTGATTTAATTAATTAATTAATTTAACAAATAATAACAAACACTATAAAATCAATAAGAGATACCAATGTATGCATTTTTTATAATAAACACTGCCTTAGTTAACTAAATCAAACATTATTTAGGTATATATATTTTATGTTAATTTTATCATTAAAAATATTTTTACCAATTAATTTTGATTATTATTTGCTGATGTCAGTCATAATCACCTTTTCACGGTTTACAATAATTGTGGAATGTTTTTAATTCGTAATTTTAGTCGTTAGGACAATAATAACGAATTTGAATAAAAAATCTTCGATTTCCCAGTACATACGAATGTAAATGTAGGCCCACTGACTACTAGCGCTAATAGTTCACTGCGTTCGCCGCATCGACCAGCGATAACACGCCGTGCGCCAACCTGTGTAGATAACCTTGTTATAAATAAAATGTAAAAATTAAAAAATTGCTTTCATAATTATTACAAAAAATAAAATGTTATATCCACAAATAAAAATATTTATCGCAACAAATGTTCTCTTTTAGATTTTTTACACTGTAAAAATATGTAGAAATCGCCCCTTGGAGCAATAGTTTTTCCTTGTAATTTTTATTTTAGGGTCCAGAACCCGTATTTTATTACTACTGTTAATAATAGTAATAATAGTAGTATGAAAAATACTTATATATAAGAGTCACGAACGATCTTTCTACACTTATTAGAATCGAAGACGGCACTAAATTATCTTATTTTGTCTGGTGTTCAAAACAGTATCTACGTAGACCGGATGGCGAGTGTAACGTGCGTGGGTACTATGGTGGTCAAATTTATTATTCTATTCGGCTGTCTGTGTTAGTGTATTAGTTTTGTGCAAAATAATAACTAAGCGCGAAAGAAATTGCAAATTTTTATTATTATTATTTTGTTTACCAACAACGCATAATAATTTACGTATTAATCGGCCGCAGCAGTGTTTAATGTTTATACTATTATCACTTTGGTCGCGGCGACTGATTGTTAACGTCGGTCACAAGTATTATTCGCGGATTGCGACAACGGCGGCGGCGGCCGGTGAAACTGATAACGGCGGTTGCTCGTTAATTTAGTTTTCGACGGCGGCGGCGGTCGTGTGTCGTACCGGTTTTAACCCTTTGTGGACAGACGGGACTTTAAAGTCCCAGCCAAAAAAAAAATCATATAAAATTACGTGTAAATGTGGAACAGTTGTTATTGCCTGACGGGACTTCTATGTCCCGTATTCTACCAGAAAAAATTATCTTGGAAGAAATAAAATCAGTTATCATAGTTTTATCAGTGATTGTTTATTAATACTTTTCATAAACACGTTTTTACAGTTTTTGTTTTACAGTAATTGTTAAATTTTTTTTTTAATTTTTTTATTAAAATTCCTTAATTTTATAATTATTTTTACATTGATTGTATGTAAAAAAAAAATGACCTTGATGACTGACGGAACTTTTAAGTCCAGACCGTAGAGGACTGGCGGGACTTTTAAGTCCCAGGATAAAATAAGGATGAAGGATAAAGAAAAACATATTTTTTTTTTTCAAATCCTATCTTAGAAATAGGAAAAATTTTGAAATGGCCAAAAAAAATTTTACTTTTTTAATGTTATTAAGGTGCTGTCCTGAAAGGTGATTTCGCGTGCGTTGTTGTGTGCTATGGTATTACGTTCGATATTTCACGAGCGGGCCGGCTGGTCGCGTTATATTGGCGCTGATTATGCGTAAGTTGTAATCGCGTTCCGTAATATACACTGCTATATTCGGCCGGTGCCTCTCGTGCGTGTGTAATATCTATATTCGCCGCCCGGGTGCCCTGATGTATTGCGAATATCGATAAGATCAACACCTGGGAATTCCCTAACGTTGCTTTATATTTGCACATTTCCTACTATTTTACCTATTACTTAAGGTAATTATAAAGCAGGACGAGTGTTATAAAGCCAGCGTAAACGTATTCTACCTGTTCGCGTTCTGACCGGTGATTCCTGTTCGGGGAGCCAATTTTGTCGTGGTCCGTCCGGGGTGGTCACTTCTAGGTCGCGTGAGGAACGAAGGATACGAACAAAAAAATATAGATAGGAAGCAAAAGCAAAAAAGAAGAGATAAAAACTTATTGCTCGCTAAACAACTGTATCACATAAAATAATAATAAACAGAAAAAGAAAAACAAGTAGTCTTGAAAAGAAAAAAAAAGAAAATTACAATATCTGTTACACGAAAATGGTCGGACGGAACGTCGCGTGTCTAACGTCTAACGTCTAACGTCGGACTCGAAGTGGACTGGTTTTGTTTCCGGCCCGGCGGCCGTCGTCGCGGACTTGCGCCCGCGTTCCCTTCTATTGATAGATGGGTAAGCGGGGTTCCGCTTGTGACGGTGTGTGCCGTGAGCTTGCGGTTGATAGAGAAATATCGACACGGCCGCGGCCGGCGACATACGCATATTACGGATGCCGCACGGGACCGCGTCATAGTAAAGTATGAATGTGAAAATCAGTGTAAAAAACCAATGTAAAAATATAATTAACAAAAATCGTATAAAAAATATAATTACTAAAATAGTAAATGACCTTGATGAGAATGTGTGTAAAAATCAATTATTAAAATGTATCTATGTGTAAATATAAATGATTATCTATTAGTATCGTTTAGTTATATAATTATAAGATAATGTTATTTAGAGAAGTAAAATACATCATTCTCAATTGTATAAGACACATGTAATTTTATTTTATTATATTATATAAGTAATATGTATAGGAACTCCGTATACCAGAATCGAGCTTGCTCAGTTGGTATACGTATCAGCTCTTTTCACTATTATTATAATAATTTAACTTTTGTAATTTGATTATTGTATTGAAATAATGATATTGATTTTGCTGAAATAAATAAATAAATAAATATTTCTGAAGACATTTCAATTTAAATTCGACTAGCATTAAAAAAAGCTCATATGTTCAGTATTACAGTAGATTCAACTTTTGATGCTTCTCGTAAGGAACAAGTGTCCTTTGTTATTAGATATGTTGATGAAATATCTGGACAAATTCATGAACGATTGCTAGCTATAAAAGAATCTCCAGTTACTACCGGTAAAGATCTTTTTGAACTTTTTTTAACTGTTATGAATTATAACTCACTTAACTGGAAGACAGACCTTATTGGCCAATCCTATGATGGAGGAAGTGACATGAGAGGACATTATAATGGCTTACAAGCTCACATCAGAAAAGAGAGTCCAAAAGCATTATTTATTTGGTGTCATGCTCATCGGCTTGCTTTAGTTGTTAAACAAGCTGTTTCTAGTGATGCAAATACCATAGATTTGTTTGGAAACTTAGAAGCTTTATATACATTTATTTGGTGTTCTAAAAAAAGACCAGCTTTATTCCGAGAATGTCAACAAATACTTAATATGAGTACAAAAATGCGTGTTTCTACAACTAGATGGAGTTCACATTATGATGCTTTAAATGTAGTTATAAAATGTCACGAGGCCGTAATAAATACTTTAAATGATATCAAACAAGGTAAAGGTTCTGTAGATGCTCTTGTTGGCTCAAAATACAGTGGTCTCATTATTTACTTAACTTCTTATCGATTTCTGCTTACGGCCTTTACTTTCAAGTTCTTATTTGATATAATTGAACCATTAACCAAGCAATTCCAAGCTAAAGATATTGATATGTTTATGGCTACTAATGTTGTAGTTAAATCAATAGACCGTATAAAAGAGCTTAGAAAAGAAGGTTTTGATGATATTGTCAATGCTGCAACTGATTTTTCTAATAACAGTGAAGTTGATTTTGAGCCACTTAATGAAATATGCCTTAAACGGGTGCCAAAAATGTTTGGTAATTTTTTAATATAATGACTTATGACAGCAAATTATGTTCAACTTTTTTTTTTCAGATGAACGTGTTAGGGATGAGTCAATTGCTAACCCAACAAAAAAATTTGAAATTGAAACTTACAACATGGTAATGGATAGAACTTTGTTTGAATTATCCGAGCGCTTCAAATCTACCAACATTGGTCCTTTAAGAGATAATCATTACTATCAGTTAGAAGAATAGAAGAAATTAATAAAAATCCAAAATGTTTACCTCAGGATGCTTTTTCTAAATTATGTTAAACATATTCTTAAACATATGAACAAAGAAGAATTAACAATGGAGTATTTACAGTTCTGTAGAAATTTTTATGACATCAGAGATGGTATTAAACTCCCAACTTATATTAATAAAAATACTAACTTTGATTTTGAAAATGATGAACTTGACGAAGAAAGTGATGACGAATTAGATTTAAATGTTTACAATGACGATAAACAAAATGAACAGCTACACAAAGAAGAAAACAATTTTGCTAGCACTCGGAAATTATTTAAAATGTTTTGTATAGCTAACTTGGGAAGTGTATTTCCAATCTTACATTGTGTTTTGAAACTTTCCGTAACTCTGCCAATATCTAGTTGTAGTGTTGAACGGTGTTTTTTCCAAATTAAAACTGATCAAGACCAGGTTAAGGACCACTATGCTTCAACAGAAACTAGAAGACTTAATAAGAATAAGTTGTGAAAACGATATTGAACCAGATTTTGAGAATATCATTAAAATATTTGCTACTAAAAGTACAATTTTGACCAAAAGTTTAATTTATTAGACTGAAGTTGAATATAAATAATACAAATATAATATAATATAAATAATAATATATGAATATATGATCTTATATAATGTATACAATTTGTTTCTTATGTGTATTATATTGTAGTTTCTATATTATGGTCAATAATCCAATAATCCACTTAAAGTTATAAATGAGAAAAGGTTTTTATAGTTAGTCGAATACGTTTTCTCTTATCTGTTGATGTCTATTCTTGAACACCACTCGACAATTTAGTTGTAGTATACTACTTAATAGTCATTGGACAATGAGGTATTTGTATAACCACGTATAATCACATATTGTTTTTGGCGGTTTTTTGGTTATCATTATGATAATAACTGTTATCGGTGATAACTGATAATATTCAAATATTGATTACTATTAATTTAAATAATTATTAAGATTAAATTTATAATTTACATTAGTTACAACGAACAATAAAACGTATTATTTAATACAGTAAGTAGCTCATACTTAATAAATTTAAAATGAGTAACGACAGTAAAGGTCGGGCAACGACAGAACAAATGATTTGCCTTAATGAGTTTTTGAAACAAGACTTACAATTACTAAGTGGTAAATTTAGCTCCACATTTACGTTTAAAATGGCTCAAAAACGATGGGAAGCAATCGCTGAGTCCCTGAATGCAATGCCCGGAGCGGTAAAGGACTGGAAGAAATGGCGTAAAGTAAGTAATTTGTGGTATATTACAGAATAATTAATACAATTTCTATTAAATTGATATGGTAGATACAACTTTCTATGAAAAAGTATTTCATTGTTTAATTATGTTGTTTAAAATGTTTTAAGAAGTTTTTTTGTGTTGTACCTAAATATATAGACTTTTCAAGACAATCGCACAAAAACTAAAACGAAACAATCAACTCTTCAGGCTGCTCAAAAAAGAACTGGCTATAATACACCATGTACTCCGTTATCCTTTGTAGAGAATAATACTTTAGAACTTATAAATACTACGAGCATATCTGGTCATACCGAAAGTTCGGCTTCGAAAGTGTTATTTTCATTTGATAATGCTGATGATGGTAATTCAATGATAATGTTGTTAAGAATTTTTTTTAAGTACCTATTTATTTAAATACTAAATTTTAAAAGTATTTACAATACTATAATATTTGTATGTATATTATTTAAAATTATTAACTAGCATTTTTAGTCCTGTTATAAACAATTTTATTTTTTTGTAAATCTATACCTACCATTTATTGGGAATATTTCCAATTACCAGAAAATGTATTCCATTTCCTTTTAATACCCTGTTTAATATTGAACAATTAAAAAGTTATAATCAACTTTACTTATATAATTCACAATGTTTTATAAATTATAATAGATATGCTTGAAAGTGAGCCCATATATAATGGAATAGAAGTATTAAACGATATGAACGATTCCAATAATTTGTTTACTGAGGAAATACAGATTGAAGAAAATTTAGAGTTTTTAAAAAGTTTCTCTTTGAGCCCACCTCAAAACATTAATACCACTGTTATAGACTCTAATATTAGTATTCCTTGCGCACAGTTAAATAAAAAAAGTATGCAATTAAAAATAAAAATATTTTATGAATTAAACTAATATTTGTATAACTTTATGAGTATAATTCTGCACTGATAGATATTCAAATAGTCAATAAAAAGAAACCAAAAAAGTCAACAACTGCCAAAAGATTAGAAGAGAGTAATAATAGTGCTGCATGTTTAGTTGTTTTGGGAAAAAAAAAACTTAGTATGAAGAGTGAGTACTATAAATCTTAACTAGATATTCTTAGAGAAAAAAATAGTTTTCTTCAACGAATTGCGGTTGCACTTGAAAATCAACCTTCAATTATTCAAAAACCTTAGGTTTGTATAATATTTTACTTAAAAGTTATGAAGCGTACAATATTTATTTTTCAGTAATTTTTATCTATTCTAAACCTTTATTAAGAAAAATAATGATATTTATTATTATTTTCTTTTTGTTTTTTTTTAAATTTTTCATAATTTATTGTTATAAATATAATTTAATTTTTTAAAGACTGACAAATGTAGTTATGAATTTTCTAGTCAAAGAATGACTATCAATATATTATATGTTATTTTATTTTTAAATACTTTCAATAAAAATAGATTTTTTCTGAACTAGCTGTAGTTAAAATAAGTCTGAAATTGAATTATTAAAGGTATTGTTTTTCATTAATATAATATATATTTATTATAAACAAACTTGCAAACATTCATGTTTGTATTTATTATTATGTTATTTTATTTTTAAATGTATTGTTATATAACTCAAAATCAAAATTAAAATTATTAAACATAATATGTTATTTAGTAGGTACTACAATAAATTACATAAAAAATATTATATTAATATTAATATTAGACATTAACTTGGTAACAGTTATTTAAGAATTAAGTAGATTAGGTACTGGTTAAATATAATTATATAAAAAAGTATTAAGTTTTTTTATTTAATCGTTTAATTTAGAAGACCACATAGGTATCTATAAGAAATATAATTTTGAGTACCTACTTAAATTAATACTTAACTATAATGTATGTATAATTATTTTCACTATGGAATAAATTTAGATTTCATATGCTCAAGTATTTAAAAATTTTAATTTATATGATACAAAATATTATTTAGTTGTATCCAAATGTAAAAAAAAAATTGTCCAACTGTGATATATGATGTAGATGGTTAGGAAACTCAATTAAATAACTTACTTTTGTTGCCACATCTAAGTAAGATGATCTATTTTGTAATGAAATCAGTGGACTTAATTCTACACTTAAGTCCTTAACTAACTCTTTAGAAAGTCTATAATTTTTTATAAAGGCCGAGTTTGAAAATTAATTTGATTTTGTACATTTTCAATAACAAACAAATTTGCTATGTCATCAAAATTAGCCATTTTATAGACCTATAAGAAATTGTAATTTTGTAATTGTACTATTTAAGTATTGGAAAAAAACTGTAAAAATAACGAAACTTGATCCGTAGCAATAAAGATGAGATGTGATTATAAAAATGACATGGTTCATACAGATTTCACCAATGTATAATACCGTATACGACAACTGAATGGCGAGTGGTTAGACCCACACTTTTAGAAGGCGCATGACTTTTCATACGCTTATCAGTCGTGCGAAATTCAAGAATAGGGAATATCGAATCTCATTCGACTACGTTTAATTGTCGTATACGACTTAATGATAGCGCCGTTCAAGAATCGACCCACAGTGGGGCCGCGAGCGGTATCTAGTATCGGGACGTATATATATATATATATATATATATATATATATATATATATATATATATATATATATATATATATATATATATATATATATTATATATTATATACGTATATATTATATTAATTTCGCGTTCGCGTTACTCGCGTGGAACCACGGGTCATCGACATCGAGCGACGGGCCGAGGAGTTGTCCGCTGTCGCCGTTCCACACAGCCACCGAGCCACGCAGTATTCGTGGCAGAGTCAGGTCATCATTTATTTTTGGTCCCACATGTCAGTGGGTTGTATATAATTATTGTTGTGTTTAGGCAATTATTACGTTCCTTCGATCACTGATCGTCTTTGTGTGTGTGGTAAATGATAATTAGTGTGCGTATACTCTCCTACCATCACCCGCACCCGCATCAATTTACAATTCATTGTTATTTCTTATCTGGTTTGTGGACGGTCGCGGCCTCGCGGGTCGGACATAATAACAGTACGTAAATATTATGAAAATAAATAATGTACGTCAGTGGCGTAGCCAGGATTTTTTTTTTGGTGGGTTTTTTTTTGTAATACAATTTATTTAGTAAAGGATTTCACACTCCCTGAAATGTACTCATAAATTATTTGAATAAATTATAATACTACGTTTAACTTTTAAATATTTATTATAATAATTGTTTTCTTTTTTTTTTACAAATGTATTTAAAATATATTAGACAAAAAAAAAATGACAATAACAATAAAAATTGTATTTAATAACATATTATGTTTTATAACAGTCCAATTTCGGCAATTCTTTCTGGCCATACAGGGCCGGATTGGGTAGTTTCGGCCCTTCGAGAAATATTTTTCTACCGGCCCATAATTTGCTATAGTGGTAAATAGTGGCCAAATTTTAATATTCATAAATAATAATCACTTTATCACATTTGTTAACGCAATAAGAGCTAATTAGGTATACCTTTCCTTGGCTGCATAATATACACCAGGAAAAAAAATTCAAGACAGTTCAATACCTATAACTTGTAGTTAACCTCAAGAATTTGATTAAAAAAACATTAGCCCACTCCCCAAATTTAAAACTCGAATTGTGCCTATGACCTTATCTCAATATTCTAATTACCGAATGTCTCAATCCAATATTAATAAGAAATATAATACAGTGAAACCTCTCTGTAACGGAATCATTTGGGACCAAATATTTTTCCGTTATAAAGAGTTTTCCGTCATAGAGAGGTATTATTTCATATATATTATTTGCACCGGGACTATTGACGTTTTCCGTTATAAGGAGAATCCCGTTTAATAGAGGGTCCGTTATACAGAGGTTTTACTGTATTTGTCTGTAGAAAAAAAAAGAATACATTCAATAACATAAGATTAAATAAAACATGTGTAATAAAAATAAACTATCTATAATTTATTATTGTATTAATATACTATACTCAACATCACAACATTCAACAACCAAATAATTATCAAATATAAACATTTCTAGTCATTTGACCGTGTCGTTCTTTGGAATAGTATAGTAATGTAACAGTAAATTTAACACATTAACAATTAACAGTAATGTTTAATATAATTAATAAATAATAATAATAATTAATAACCATCTTTTTTTGTAATTTAGTAATTATAATTTATAACCCTAGCAGAGTAATAATTCTAGCAAGTGGTTTAAAAAACATAGGTATTAAATTTAGCTGTATAGTGTATAGATAGTTTTAATCTCATATACCTACTTATAATTTTATAAATAATAAAAAATGATAATATCCACAAATTTAAATTTTGAATTCTTTTTTACTAGAAGTTCCACATAAAGTAAATAGAAATAGAGTAGGTTAATAATAACAATAAATTAATTAATAATAATAAACACAGACAAATACATTTTTGTTAATATAATGTAAATAATTAAGTCTTTACAATTTTAATGCATCTGATAAAAGCTGGCTCCTTTGAGATATATCATTTATTATATCTTCATTATTGATATTCATTAGAATATCTTTTTCTATGCTCATTATCAAAAAATGTTCTAATTTATTTTGAGACAGACAATTTCTCAATCGATTTAAAATATATTTTAGTTTTGAAAACGTAGTTTCACATCGTACCTAAGTACAAGAAAGCGTTAAAACATATTTGTAGACTAAAAATAGGTTCCTATAAGCAGTGGTATGCAAATTATATTTTTTTAATACATTGTAACAACATGCAATGCAGTTTTTGCACGCTTCCTGTCCACCAATACTTAAACAGCGATTGTTTGAATAATTTTCTATTTCTTCATTTGCATGGTCTCCACTATCTTCATCAATATTCTCAGAAGTCTTGGCAATATTTTTTATTTTAGGCCATTTACAAATAAAATCTTTAAATTCTGATTGTATTATCCCAGCAGTTATATTATGGTCGAAACGTTTCAATTTATTACTCATCCACTGAAAAGCATTTTCTGGTAGATCTTTATTAAAATATTCAGGAATTAAGTAGGATACATCATTATAGAGCTGACTATGACTTCCAAATCTTTTTTCTAAACTTGTGATAATTTGATCGTAGACAACATTATATACATTAATTTCAAAACAATTTTTAGGATCGCTTTTTGATTCATCGCTTGCTTTTTCTCCTGGCATTCTTTTTTTTTTTGAAATTCTTTTAACATGAAACGTGTCTTCAACTATACAATCTATACCTAATTCATCTAGTTTATCATTGGCCCATTCAATAAATTTTTTCGCATGTTCAATAACAACATTACATCTTCTAGATTGTAAGCGCAATGTTTTAATAGTTTGTTTAATCATATGAAATGCCTGAACAACATTCATTCCTTTGACTTGTAAGTATTTTGATACAGGCGTTGTTGATACAAAAATATGCTGGAATATATGGGCTGTAAGTATTGTTTCATATTTAAGTAGACTATCAACCAAACATTTTGCTCTGAAGCAAACATCTTGTGAAAATGTATTTGACAAATGTATTTCAAGCAAAGTTTTAATTATATCTATATACAATCCTTCTTCTGGATGTGTAAAGGAACCAAATAATTTTGTTAAACAGCGATCCTTTGCCCACCACCTTGTATCTCCAATGACTGAAATAAATTTGAATCTACTATTTTCTTCCCATGCACGCATTTTTAGGTAAGATTCTCTTACAAAAACAGCAATGGAGTTCAACAATCCAAATAAATTTTTACTTTGAACGCAAATTTGTGTTGTGTCTATCATAACAAGATTTAGAACATGTGCGTAACACCAAACGTGTACCTGGTCAGGCGATTCCTTATTCAACCAGGCTGAGAATCCAGAGTACTGACCTCGCATATTACTTGCTCCATCCGTCGAGCTTCCAATACAATTTTTAACATCTAAATTTAATTTTATTAATGTTTGACATACAACATCACAAAGATTTTTTCCTGTTCCACTTTTGCAATCTACTAATGCTATTAGGCGTTCATTTACATCATCTGAAACAAATCGAATTATTATAGACAATTGGTCGTGTACATTAATATCCTGGGTTGAATCTATCTGAATCGTGAAAAATTCTGATTCTTTTACTTGTTTTGCAATTTCTTTTTTCATTAAAAATCCTAATTCTTCAATCATGTAGTCAGCAGTAGTTTTTGATAAAAATGTTACCAATCCACCAGGGCGTCCAGATTTTGTTTCATTTTTATGACATTTAGCTTTTTGGCTTTTGGAAACAATCTTATCCACATGTTCTTTTAATAAAGGATCATATTTTGAAAGAAGTAAAACTATTTCTAAAAAATTGCCATGATCTAATGCAGAATTGTCCAATGTGTAAGCGGCTTCCGCATTTTTTGCTCCCCGATAACTTAATCCACGTTTTCCTATTAATTTTATTATATCTATGAGTCGATGAAGAACAGCTCTTTTTCGTTCCACCTCATATTGTCTACCAGTACTGAACCTAGATTTAATATCAGTAGCATTTGTGTAATGTAAAAAAGCTTCACAATTATTTACATGATCTGACTTTTGTTCATGTTCTTTAATTCTTGTATAAGGATTATTAAGTGATTCAGCTTTTAATCCTGTAGTGAAACTAGTATCATCATTACCAAAAGCTAGACAAAATGAACAAAAAAAGCATTTTTATCTTTCGAATAGGTAAGCCATTGTCGCTTAAATGTTAAATTTTTTTCTTTTCAAAAATACGCTTTTGTCGGGTTGAAGCTCACATTATTGAATGGTTGCAGTGGATGATATTCAAAGAATAAATGTAAATTACTGATCAATGGTTTTGTAAAATAATCTATGACACATGGTAAAATCTGTAAATAATAAAGATCATAATTAATCTACAGTATTTTTTTCAATCAAATATAGCAAAATCAAATAAAACAACTATTATACATACCAAAGGATCAACAGAATCAGATAAAATAGGAGTAGACTCAACACATGGTAAAATCTGTAAATAATAAAGATCATAATTAATCTACAGTATTTTTTCAATCAAATATAGCAAAATCAAATAAAACAATTATTATACATACCAAAGGATCAACAGAATCAGATAAAATAGTAGTAGACTCAACACATGGTAAAATCTGTAAATAATAAAGATCATTATTGTAGTATACTAAGCAATGGTAACACTGTATAATAAATATATATTATTAATTATTTTATTCTATAAAGATATTAAATAAACAGTCATAAGTTAACCGTAAAAGGTGTAGTTATTACAATGGCGCATGTCGTACAAAAAAAAATGTTTAAATAAGTGTGAAAAAGAATTAATCGGCGTAGTTCGGATTCGAAGTTCGTTTCTTGTTTTAATACGCGAGTGCCGAGTGTAGATAGTCACGATGCAAACGAATAAAGAAAGCGTTCAGCCGTTTGAAGCGTCCAATTGGGAAAAATGGAAATGGTCAATACAAATGTATATCTTGGCTAAGCACATTACAGATGATGCTCAAAAGCAAGCAATACTTTTGCATAGGGGGTCAAGAGTTACAAGATATATTTTTCGCATTACCCGGTTACGGTAACGTACCAACAGATAAAACTACTTTCCAGCACACAATAGATTTGTTGGAGGGTCATTTTGCTCCAAAAGTAAACCCGTTATTCGAAAGGTTTTCATTTAGGAAATTGAAGCAAGAAGCAAATGAGCCATTCACTCAGTTTGTTGCTCGACTGAGAATGCAAGCGGCGAAATGTAAATTTTCTGACCAAGATGCTGAAATATGTGATCAAATTGTGGGTCAGTGTTCATCATCGGATTTGAGAAAGAAATTATTAGAAAAAAACAAATTGAAATTATCAGAAGTTTGTGAAACTGCCAAAATGCTTGAAGCTGTCACATTGCAGTCAGATGAATTTGCAAAGAATTCATGTCGAAAAGGAAAATTAAATGAAAATGTGAACCTCATTAAAAATGTTCAAAAAAGTAAAGGTAAGCAAAACAAAAATGTATGCAAAAAGTATAATGTTCAGAAAAATGCATGTTATCGATGTGGAGGAACAAATCATTTTAAAAACGATCCAAATTGCCC
The DNA here is from genome assembly GCA_027580255.1 of Therioaphis trifolii. Taxonomy (NCBI): domain Eukaryota; kingdom Metazoa; phylum Arthropoda; class Insecta; order Hemiptera; family Aphididae; genus Therioaphis; species Therioaphis trifolii. Next base: position 31,509 of record JALBXZ010000316.1, read on the forward strand.
AGCTGAGGATAAAAAATGTAACCGCTGTGATTTAATTGGACATTTCAGTAAATATTGCAAAACAAAACAAAACAAAACAAAACAGATAAAAATAAAAAAGATATATGTACAATTGATAGACAAAGCGAGTCAGACAAATGTTCATTACATGTATCAGAAAATGCAAAGAAATTAGATTATGTAAAATGTGATGTAGGTGGGGCATCTATAAGTTTTTTGATAGATTCAGGTTCCAGTTGTAATATTATTACAAAGAATGTGTGGAAAACAAATAAAATACAAATTTTAAAGGAAGAAAAATTGGTTACACAGAAGCTGTTCAGTTATGGAAGTAATGAATCATTAAAAGTGGTTGGTAAATTTGAAGCAAAAATTAAAGTGGGACATTGTCAAGTGGTCACAGATTTTTATGTGGTAGATGGAAGTGGTCCTCAACTACTGGGTAAAGAAACTTCTATTGAATTAGGTATTTTAAAAATTGGTATGAATATAAATAATGTGATTATGAAAGAAAGGCCAGTATTTCAAGGCACAGAAAAATTAAAGTCACATTACAGTTATAAATGAAAAATCAAACTGCGATCCAGAGATTAACATTGTTAAGAAATGTTTAAAAATGGAAAATTTTGATAATGCACCAACAAGCTATAACGTAATACAAAGTGAATTATGTGTATATAATGACATTTTATTAAGAGGGTCCAGGATAATAATACTTATGGTTTTAAGAAATCAGGTGTTAAATATAGCTCATGAAGGACATCCAGAAGTAGTTTCAATGAAACAACGTCTTCGTTCTAAAGTTTGGTGGCCAGGTATGGATAAGCAAGTGGAAAGATATGTAAGGACTTGTCACGGTTGTCAAATTGTTGCACTACCAAACCATCCTGCACCAATGAAAAGAAGAAATTTACCAAATGGTCCATGGAAAGAGTTGACAAATGATATAATGGGGCCTCTACCGTCTAAACATTATCTTTTTGTTACTGTTGATTATTACAGTAGATTTTATGAAGTGGATATATTGAACAACATAGAAGCAAAGACAATAGTAAAAAGTCTAAAAAAAATATTTGCCAGATTTGGAAATCCAGTTTCTATCACTTCAGATAATGGAAGACAGTTTATTTCATCTGAGTATAAACAATTCTGTGAAGAAAATGATATTAAAATTTTTAATATAACTCCTTTATGGCCTCAAGCAAACGGTGAAGTTGAACGCCAAAATAGATCAATTTTAAAGAGATTGAAAATAGCTCAAGCCAGTAAAGAAGATTGGTAAGAAGAATTGTTAAAGTATTTAGTCATGTACAGGAATAATCCTCATTCAGTAACAGGCATAAGTCCAGCAGAGTTATTGTCTGGTAGAAAACCAAAAGACAAATTACTACTACTTACTGAAGACATATGTAATGAGGAATTAGAAGATTTAGATAAGGAAAGAAAATTAAAAGGCAAAGAGTATGCAGACAAGGAAAGACAAGCAAAAATCCAAGAGAAATCAAAGAAGGTGATCAAGTTTTAATAAAACAAGAAAAATCAAATAAACTCTCACCATATTTTGGAGTTGAACCATTCAATGTTGTGAAGAAAAGGGGACCAGAAGTAACAGTAGAAAATAACGGATCTACTTATACTAGGCATGAAACTTGTGTAAAAAAGTTCTTAACAAATGAAGAACCAATTGAAGAGGAATCAGAAGCAGTTCCGGTTGAGAAGCAAGAAGTGCATCAGTTAGAGAATAATCCAGAAAGAAAGAGAAGGAAGATAAAATTACCAGTTGGATTTAATGATTTTGAAATGTAGATAAGTGTTACTTTTAAATTTTAATTGTACTTTTTTTTGATCATGTACTTATACATTTTTTATTATTTTATTTTGGAATTAATACTTCATATAATATGCCTTTATTAATTATTATGTTCTATAAAGATATTAAATAAACAGTCATAAGTTAACCGTAAAAGGTGTAGTTATTACAATTATCATTGATTTACAGTATTTTTTTCAATCAAATATAGCAAAATCAAATAAAACAATTATTATACATACCAAAGGATCAACAGAATCAGATAAAATAGGAGTAGACTCGACACATGGTAAAATCTGTAAATAATAAAGATCATAATTAATCTACAGTATTTTTTCAATTAAATATAGCAAAATCAAATAAAACAATTATTATACATACCAAAGGATCAACAGAATCAGATAAAATAGGAGTAGACTCAACACATGGTAAAATCTGTAAATAATAAAGATCATAATTAGTCTACAGTATTTTTTCAATCTAATATTATAGCAGCATCAAATAAAATAATTATTATACATACCAAAGGCTCTACAGAAGCAGATAAAATAGGAGTAGACTCAACACATTCTTCAGAAATATTTGACAGCTCTATAAAATAATGTACATGATATTAACCTATGTGGCTATGTTTTATTATATTTTAGTTTAATATTTAGTTATCCATGTATTACAAACTAACTACATAGCATAATAATTTATTATTAATAACTAGGCTAAAGGCGTAGAGACTTCTATCATTTGCATACTTTTTTGCTTGATTTTGGAAGCATATTTGTGTATTTTTTAAAGCTATATGTCCCTAAGCCCTTTAATAACCTACTATTATAATTCATGTTACAACTGAATAATTTTTTAATTAAAACTTGTAATAAATATAATATAACACAGTATTATTAATATTATTTCTGTACTTAATTATTTAATGTTGAATGGTGAGCTGAATTAGTTAATGACGTAAATGTTGAACTCGAACTGGATGAATAAAATGTCAATTTTTTTTGTTTTGGATCTTTAGCTACTACTTTTAACTCGGCTTGTCTCTTGAGCCGTTGTTTTTCTGCTCCACCTTTTAATTTTTTGTTTTGATTCATTTTATAATATTGTTATATAAAATACGTGTGTATAATACAAATCAAAACTTCAACTACAAGTTGCACTCAAGTTTGTACTAGATCGCAAATCAAATAAAATTACCTCATTGTTTTCTGCTAAAGGTTCAGATCTAATTTTTTTCTGGAAATAGGATATAATTGTATTTTTTCTTTTTTTTTGAAGGATCCATAACAACAATTAACAAAATATAAAAATTATTTAAAATTGTTTTAATAACTAGAGAAACATCCAAGCATATTATGTCCATGTATTTTATAATAATTACATAATATATTAATATTATATATTATTCATATTGATAACAACTAGATCGGATAACTAGTAAAATACATTGTTGTAGATAAATCTACAACCGTGGTAAAATAATAAAATAATTGAATGATGAGGATTATTATCATCAGTGAAGTCGATAACGTAAATTACATAATAATATGATGGTGTAGTGCAGGGGTCGGCAATAGACGGCCCACGGGCCATGTCTGGCTCGCGGAAGGAAAAAATATGGACCGCCAAAAATTGTCTTAATTTTCCTAAATATCCATGCATCACCCCCTACCCTTTATAACAAAAATTAAACTAATATTGAAATCGATTTCATGAGGCGCTGAGACAATAATAACGGTTAATCCATTATCTGTGTTGTTGTTGAACGTTGTTTCCAAAAAAAAAAGTTTAGTCAATTTTAAAATTTTAATACAGTCTAACTAATCACTTTGATGATGGAGACATAACTAATGTAAATGAAACAATTTTTTTTTATTTATATACCAACAAAAACTAAAAGTGAACACTGTGTTCTAATGGTTTCAGACATGACTTTTTATTTAAACACTTACCTACATTAATCCCTACCTATTAAATTATTATTTAAACCTAACATATTATCTTAAAGAGTGACGCCTTAAACCATTAGAACACAGTGTTCACGAATATATTGAAATAAATTAAATCATTTAAGCATTAATAATTTTGTTTTATTATTATTAAACAATGTATACTTATATAAACATATAATTTATGTGTCAACCGTCAACCTCATCATACGAACTATGTGTAATACAGTAATTTAAATCCTTGTACTTAAATGTATTATTTACATCATTAACAAATTTAGTACCTTTACTTAATAGTATAAAAGAACATTTTTTTGAATATTTAGCATGTTTTCTGAACGGGCAATCACCTCTTAACCAATTTCCGAGAATTAATCCACAGACAAAACACTTTACACTGTCCCTTGTTCTGAAAATAAATCCAGCGTCCGCTAATTTTAATTTGTCTGAAATTGGAGCTGAAAATTCATTGAGAGATTGAAGTCGTTTTAAAAATGTTGCATATTCCGGGAAATTTGATGTTGGAGAGTTTCTGATTAACTCAACTGATTGAAAGTAATCATTTGTATAGCTTATTTGATCCATTTAAAACATATTTTAACTTCTAATAAAATAAAACATGAAAACACAACTAATTGAACTAAGAGTATAAAACAAACTGACAACTTCTTGTAAAAAAAAAAATAATATTGTTTGAGCGAATTATAACAATCAGTGTTTCATATACTACATAACAAGAAATTTGTATTTATTGTAACATTTACCTACATTTGATTTTATCCCTCTTTAAACTTTTTTTATCGTTTAAAAATTACATTTAAATTATAAAAAACATGTAATTTAAAATAATATTTAAGCTTGTAGTTTATAGAAATTAACTCAATCATAATACAAATGATATAAGCTATTAAAAAAAAAAAAAAAAAATGTTCTATAATAATCTTGTATATTCGTAAAATGTCATTTGAGACCATGTTCCACAAAAACGATCGATTATGTGTACGATGAGTCTAGCATGCAGATGGCAAAGTTCCAGTGACTCTTTTGAGTTCGACGTTGTGAGTGTAACACTCTTTAACGTATGCTGCTATAATGACTTTTTAGCACATCTATAGTCGTATCTGAATCCGATTATTCGGTGGTTGTGATGTTCATGGATTATTATACAGTCTATTCGAGTATAGATGTATGTAGTATGTTTGTGTATATGTATACATATATTTGTTAACTAAAATTATAGTATAAGAAAATATATGTATGGTCTAACTATAGAAGCAAAATCAAGGTGTTTTGCAAAAAGTATAAATTTAGCTTCTTTTAAAAAAAAAAAAAAAAAAATGTTGTAAAAGAAGCCAAATCAGCTGTTTGATAAGAAGCTGAATCAACCTAGAAAACTACGGTTATCCATTTTTTTTCTAACTTTAGAAGCAAAATCAAGGTGTTTTGCAAAAAGTAAAAATTTAGCTTCTTTAAAAAAAAAAATGTTGTAAAAGAAGCCAAATCAGCTGTTTGAAAAGAAGCTAAATCAACCTAGAAAACTACGGTCATCCATTTTTTTTAGAAAAGAAGCCAAATTGATTTTTAAAAAGAAGCCAAATTTTTCGATTTTCATCGATGTTTTCCCGCTTAAAAAATAAAACGTGAAATTCCACGGCCAGAAGCCCCATTTATAAACTACTGTAGTTCCGTAAAATATGATTGGTGCATTCAATTTTTTTTATCATTATATCCTTCCCGTATGGCTGTGCTACTTGAATTTTTTTAATAACACTATCTCCGTCCCCAATTATTTGATTGTATATCAAATTATGCATTTTGATAGTTTGGCGAAATCCATCAACAATTATATCAGCCTCCATTGCTGTAGATGTTCCTGTCCAATTTTTATAGCATTTGTGTTTTGTCGGAGGTCTCTTAAACATCTCTGCTTTTTTACATACAGAGCAATATTTAATTCGTACGCCAATAAATAACACTTTTTTAGTTCTGTATCCTACAATTCATGCCTAAAAGAAATCATTTAATTTTGATTTTTGAACAACTTAATAGAATTAAATTTTTAATATAAACATTAATTATAGTTTATGAATACGAATACTATTTAATTCGAAATAGTAAGTTCCTACACAAGAGTAGCAGGTAAACAATTACATTCATTAGTTCCTACACGGCGGCTATTAAATATGTATACGAGTATAGGTATACGTATTTTCACAAAGAAATATATGATGATTATAAAATATAAAAAAATTATGCCGTGAAGGAACTAACATGTGTACCAATTTGTTTTACTTGCTAGGTGTCGTGTAAGAACTTGCATTCGTCCTAGTTAATAATTTACTAACCACGCCAGATAATGCATTATAATTAGACCTATATGATCTTTTTGACCATGCTCCTTCAACTACAACAGTAATCATAGGGATTCCATCTTTTGATATATCTCCGTTCTCATACGCTATCTTAGCTTCTTCTTTGGCAGCTTCGTCAGTTGAATCTCTCGCAATACAATTTATTTTTTGTCCTACTTCTTCATGTAATTTTTGATAAGAAGGGTTGGACATACAAGGCATATTTAGACAAGCAGATAATTGTTCAATATTTGAATAGCCTTGACCATTATAAGCAGTTGATGTTACAATAGCTAAATTGATTGGAATACGTTCATCCGTAAATGGTTCATTTCGTATAATTTCTTCTTTACGACACTGCAATTTTTGAAGAGAAAAAGGACATAATTAATACTATTCAAAATATTCTGATCTCTATCAGCAAGAAGCAATACAAGAAGAACAGAACTATTGGCCGATGACAACAAAAATAATTTAATTCACATTTTACAGATGGCTCCTTGCTACGCTATTGCAATTGATGAGTCATGTGATATTGTTGATTCTGAGCAGATGTCAATTTACGTGCGCTTTTTAGACGTTGAAAGTAAAGTTTAGAGACGAATTGTTAGCATTATTTCCATTGAAATGCAAGACTCGTGGAGAAGATTTGTTTAAAACTTTTGACGACTTCATGACTAAATCAAATATTAGTTATGATAAAATTGTGTCTATTTCAACCGATGGCGCCCCAGCAATGATTGGTAAAGAAAAAGGATATGTTAAGAGAATCAAGGATAAGAATGCTGAAATACTTTCATATCAATGTATAATTCATCAAACATCCCTGTGTGGCAAACTTAGTACAACGCTGAAGGAAGTTATGGACATAATGATCAAGTTGATTAATTTTTTGAGGTCCCGATCTCCTCTTCAGTTTAAAAAACCGATACCGTTCAAGACTAACAGATCACCACCTCGAAAACACTTTACGCATCAGTTGTACTCCAAGAGTACCAGATTTTAAAAAATTAGCTAAAGAAAATAAATGTCATTTTTCTCATTAAATTTTGTTATTATTAGTATGAATGTACTATTACTTTATACCTAAATAATTAAATATTAAATACTGTGTCTTAAAATGTGTTTTTAATACAAACATAAATACATTAATGATAAAATTATGTTTAAGATTTTTTTGGCCCTCGAAATTTTTTTTTTTTAAACATCTGGCCCGCCATATAAATTAATTGCCGACCCCTGGTGTAGTGCAAGGTTTATAGATAATATTAGTATTATCTATAAACCTTGGGTGTAGTGTATATATTACCTGCACCGGGCTCCACGAGTACAATAATACGACACTATGTGCACTGTGTCCAACCGTGGTAGTGTGTGAATACGGCATAACAGAATACATTTTACCACGATCAAATGATTGTATATTATAAACTATTACCTATATCCTATATTATAAACATTATATTTTTGATATAAATACGGCCGAGGGTGGGTTTCAACACCCAACCCCCCCATCAACCCCTGGCTACGCCACTGATGTACGTTAAATTTGAGATGTGTATATTATATTATATTAGTACTTTACACATATTTAGTAATAATGGAACCTAACTAGTATAATATTGATGTATCCGATACCGCAACGATTATAGGTTTAGAGAAAAAGAAAGAACTAGGAATTTACAATAAACCAAATTTATTAACTCTAATCAACGTATGACGCTCTGTAAATATATGTATATATAATAAAATTAGTGGATGCTCTGTCTACGAACTGATGCTCTGCTTGGTCATTACATGACTGCCGCGCCGTCCCTCCTCGACCGGGCCGAGTCCCCGTCCGAGTCATGATATTCGCTGGATCAGCGAATATCAACGGTTCTCACAGTCACGTAGTCCAATAATTCTCAGAAATAAACATTATAAATACTATACCGGGTGTCTACACCCAGCTGGAGTCTACAGGGTACAACATACCCCCAGCGTTACACTGGAGCAGTCCCTGCGACTATCTCAACTTACACTAAATTTAATTGAATAGCTTATTTTAGTAATTAATCTTAAGGACAACACTTTTACATAGATACTTGTCTATGTTCCAGAGTTATTCTGTACATCTGGATGTTCTGCTACATCTGGCTTATACAACTTTACAATCTTATTCTTAAACTTAAATATTATCATACTTATAATTATTATACAACTAATAATGATTACATAAATTAATATAATATGAAATTCAACTCTTAATACAAACATTTGTTCTGTTATTTTATGTTTAAGTTCCATAATCTCTAATCCCTTATGTGCTAACTTACTTAAATCTCTAACTAAGTTTACATTATAAATTCGTTTAGGTTCTACATTCTCTAGAATTTTCACTACTGACGATATTATACTAAATTTTGTACTCTCCGGTATAATATCTAGCTCGATATCTCTCTCATTTTTTCTCTCTGGTACAAGAATAGCATAATCTGTATGTATCTCACAATATGGGGATATGGTTAACCGACCTACACCAGAGATACTCACCCTCTCGGATATTTGTGGCTCCGTGCATGTAATTGTGCACGAATCAGGTTGAGTATAAAACACCCAAGAGTTTGTCTGTGCTAATTTATGCCAAATCGGTGCATCAATTGATAGAAGTTTTAAGTTACAATCTTCAGCAAGCGAATTTTGATTAAAAAGTCGCGATAATTCGCATGGTTCAAATCCCTGGCGATGGTGGAAAGTTTGACCACCTTTACATAAGGTGTATGATTCTAATTTGTTACAATTTTCCCACTGTTGTGATTCTAACACGAAAAATTCGTCATTATCGTTTCTCAAAGCTATATAGTCAGTTTCAGGGGAAATTAAGATAACTGTATTGTTTTGATAGGTAGTAGGTAAGGGTAGGGGTCTATATACATTGTATTTTTGTTCAGTTATCAAGGGTATATTTATTGAAAATATTAAAAAGTTTTCCTGGTGGACAATTACTATCTCTGAAATTCGAATGATATCGGGTATGTTTTCCTTACAAATTTCTAAAGGCAATGTCGTTCCTACCGGTAAGTGCATTTGAATTTCCCGTAGTTCCTCAATGAGTTTTTTCGAAGAAAGCAAACTAGTATGTATTTTTCCAATTAATGCTGTATTCACGATGGCCAAGAGCTTTTGAGTCTCGAATGAATATTGATTTAAGACCACTTCGAATACAAATGCTTGTTCCATGAGCTTAGTATGAAATTTTTCCAAGTTAATGTCTTCTGCGGCTTCCACTAACTGATTTCTAAGATATCTTAAATTTTCGTCAAGCTTAGTTTGATATTGGTCGTGCTTCGGGGATTTGTCTGTTCCTGTTCTTACGATACGCATTTTCTCCGAAATAAAGTTACCATCATGATTCTTATTTTGCATGAATGTTAGTGCTTTTTCGAGGATTATACCCATATCGATATTAGAGTATATACCGTATAAGACGCTTCCTATACGTTTGAGTGTATTGCCAATCTCTCTTCGTACTCTCTCCTCTTCTTTCTTACCAATAGCAAGCATCATACTTTTGTAGCCTGCTTCTATTTCATTTAAATATGGTAAAGTCGCGTGAGAGAACTGTTGCATGAAAAATGAACAAGTGTCTGAAAGTCTCACACTCCCGAAACGGTTTAACATGCGGTCGCATATTTCAACAGTCGCATTATACTGTGCCATGATATTTTCTAGTTCCAAATTTCGCTTAGAAAGGTCTATGACTGGAATCAAATTCCAACCACAATGTGCAACTCTTACATGTCCGTGAAACTCATAATAGAATCCCTGATGATGTGGAAAAAGAGTAATATTGTAAGCTTCATTGTTTTCATGTTGTGTCTTTTCATGTTTGGCGAGTATTCTGGATGCAGCCGAGTTAAAAACACCAAGAATTCTGAAATAGAATAGAGAAAAGAACGAGATAATTTTCCTTTTTTTTTTTTTTTTTTTTTTTTTTTTTTTTTTTTTTTCAGAAGTCTTAACGTATAATATTGAAAATAATTGTTAGAACTATCTTAAATAAATATTTACAAAAGGTTAAGTGTGTGAATGTATATACATTTACTCCTTCTTATTCATTGTAAATCTGGATCAAATTTTTATGAACCGTAACTTTCTTTCGACCTTTTTGTATAATAACGTTTTCATTCGGTCTAAGCTCCAGAACTTCATATGGACCTGTCCACTTCGGGCTTAACTTTCCTTTCCTTATATTATTTTTCAGTAGAACACGATCACCCACATGAACGATTATTCGATTTTGCGATACATCGTACGCTTCCTTAGTTTTTTGTTTCTGTGCTATCAATCGTTCTCTAGCAATCTGGTGAGAAATCTGGAGTCTCTGTTTTAATTCAGTATGATAATCTTCATAATTGTATCTTGGTTCCGGGGGCTTGGTGATTGATGTTGGCATGTTTATTCTTCGCCCATACATGAGTTCGTATGGTTGTTTACCAGTAGAACGATGCTCTGCTGAATTAAAGACAAACATAGCGTATGGAATAAACGTGTCCCAGTTCATCTGGTCTTCATCAACGAAATGTCGGAGGTACTCTCCAAGAGTCCTATGACTCCTTTCTAATGCACCATTGGCTTGGGGATGGTACGGGGAAGTATTACATTTCTTGATTTTTAACAGTTTGCAGGTCTCTGCTAGTACTCGACTTAAAAATTCCGTGCCCTGATCACTAACCAGGATTTGTGGAATTCCATGGAGACAAACACATGACGTTACAAAGTGATACGCCACTGTGTTAGCCTCATGATTTATCATCGGTACAGCCATCGAAAATTTGGTGAGGTCACACTGCATGGTTAATAGGAACGAATTGTTCGAGTCAGTTCTTGGCAAGGGACCAACTACATCTATAAATACCTTTTCGAAAGGCTCCACCGCTGTCGAGCTAATCACCACTGGCTGTTTAAACCTGTTTATTAGATTTATTTGTCTGGCAAGATGGACATTTGAGTACATACTGTTCCACTTCTCCAGCTAAACCTTCCCAATTAAATTGCGCTTGGATTCGTTTTAACGTTTGATTGATTCCTCGATGCCCTCCCAATGGACTAGAGTGAAATTCAGCCAGAATTTGTTGTTTCTCTTCTTCTTTCAATTCGAAGTTTGAATACACCCTAATTATGATGTCCGTCTCTTTAAAAATATAACAAATTATTTTCTTGACCGATGGCCACTCTAATTGATCCAAACCACAGCCAATTCGGGGCATAGCTATTTTATTTACCTGCAATTCACCACAGATGCTCTTGAGATTTTGTAAAGTAAGGTACATGTCCTCTAGAGACGGTTTTTGCCAGTACTTGTTCTTTGTGATCATATAGAAAATATATCGGTTGTCTTGGCGTACAAACAAGATTTCATGTAGTTTTGGGTTCTGGCTCCTTAACATATCTACATTACCGAACTTTCGTCTAAATGTTAAAGCGACTCCTTGGTTCATTTTTAAATCTTTTGACACGCAATGAGCAAGACTGTAATCCGAGGGCGTGTCAAATAAATCTCCGAAACCATCTTTGATTCGTGTATTAACCACAGTTGTACCTCTTGTTTGTTCCTGATATTCTTGATAATTACATTGGTAATTTGAAGTTGAAGCTTTGTTTAACATAACTTGACCAATCCTACTTAAAGCGTCTGCGTTCGTGTTTGTGATACCAGGTTAATAGATCACTTCATATTGATATTCAGATAATTTTAGTCTCCAACGCATCAACCGAGATCCAGGGTCTTTAACGTTGAATAACCACGTTAGCGGGCGATGATCCGTGAAAATTTGGAAACTCCTCCCCAGCAAATATGGACGAAAATTCTTTATTGACCAAACGATACTGAGAAGCTCCTTCTCCGTGGTGCTATATGCTTGTTCCGCCTTATTCAGGGTTCGAGAAGCATATGCAATCGGGCGGTCCCTTCCCGGGGGTCCCTGAGACAAGATACTGCCAATCGCATGTTGGCTTGCATCAGTTGTTAGAATGAATGTTTCCGTAAAATTAGGATATTGCAAAATTGGTGCACTGACCAATTTTTGTATAAGGGTTACAAACGATTTTTGGCATTCCTCAGTCCATTCGAATGGAGAATTTTTTTTCAATAATTTTGTCATTGGTTTGGCTATCTCGCTGTACTTTTCTATAAATCTGCGATAATACCCTGATAGTCCTAAGAACTGTTTAACTTCGGTGACATTTCTTGGTATAGGATGATTTTCAACACATTTTATCTTATCGGGATCTGGTCTTACTCCTTCATCTGTTATCAAATGTCCAAGGTAAATAACCTCCCGACGCAGAAATTGACATTTTGTGGGTTGTAATTGTAGATTAAATTTTCTAAGTCGTGCCAGTATTTCTGTAAGCCTCGCTTCGTGTTCCTGAAGATCTGTGGCATATATTATGATATCGTCTAGATAGACAAAGGCTTTCGCTCCATTGATTCCTACTAAGACATTATTCATTAAGCGTTGAAACGTACTCGGCGCTCCACTGAGACCAAAGGGCATTTTGATAAACTCAAAATGTCCCTTGTCAGTGGAAAATCCAGTCTTTTCCCGATCTTCAGGCTTAATGGGTACTTGGTGGTATCCACTAGCTAAATCAAGCGTCGTATAATATCGGGCTCGCCCAAGTTGGTCCAAAATCTCGTCTATGCGTGGAATAGGGAATGCATCCCCAATCGTTAACTGATTCAACCTACGAAAATCTACGCATACTCTGTACTGAGGCCTACCTTGTGCGTCTGCCTTCTTAGGGACCACTATCAATGGCGCATTCCAAGGTGAATCGGATGGTTGAATAATGTGATCGCGTTCCCATTTCTCTGTTTGATTAATGATTTCTTGTCGATGTGCGTAAGGTAATCTGTATTGTCTGATATTTACAGGAGTTGCATTTTCTTTTAAGCGAATTTCATGATATACGGCGGAAGTTGCTAGGAGTGGATCTCCCTCTAAATGAAAAACATCTAAAAATCCTTGAAATGTTTTCCATAAACTGTCTCTTTCTTCCGGGTTTAAATGGCTTGTGTCAATGACCGATTTGATTTGTGACATACGGTTCTGATTATTTTGGTCGGATTTAATATTCTCAGTTACCATGGTCATTGCTTCATTAAAACTTTCAAATGTAATCTTCTTTGAGTTGAGTGGCGATAAAGTAACTGGATGATCCGTTGAATTTATTAAAATCGCCATAAATTTTCCTTGTTTGACGGTATTTACGGTGTTTCCGAGACGTATAGCATCGCCTAAAACTGGTTGCGAGTGGACAAACAACGTAGTACCGTCTGGACTATCTGTAAGAATGGTATAATTGTTTCGGTTCGGGCTGCTATCTGAAGTGGTTTGGCCTTTGAATATGTGACTTTCTTTTGGTAGTAATCTAACGCTAGTCCGTTATCCTCAATGAATGAATTTCCTAATACACCGTCGTGTGGTACTGGGAAATTGTCATGTACAATCTGGAACTGGGTAGGCACTTCCTATTGTCCCAATTTAACATCAAGGGTAACTGACCCAATGGTATTAACCAGTAGATCATTTATTCCTTTGAGCCGATAATATTTCGTCTCGTCTACCCATACTTCGTCTCGTACTTTTGACAATTTAATCATGTTTATGTCACTTCCCGTGTCCACCAAAAGGTGCGCCTTGCCCTGAATGCACTGTGGTGTTTCGATGGTAATATGTCTCTCGACTAGTTCGGCTTCGAAATAGAGAGCTCTTGCATTGAAAGGGTGGCTGTTTTGATTTGACCTACCGGGCGCCCGCCACTGGCTCCCGGGGTTTGTTCGTTTCCCGACGTTCCTTCTTGAGTGGAACTACGTGCATAATCTTGTCTGTCTCTTTCTTTTTTGTCATTGACGTATTTTCTCTTTCTGCATTCTTCTATTGTATGATTAGATTTCTTACAGTAGCGGCAGGTTATTACTCGAACATTTCTTTGTTCTCCTATGTCCTTGACTCTCGAATTTTTGTACCGATTTTTCTCTCCATCCGACGCTCTGCAATCACGAGCCAAATGATTTGATCTTCCACATAAGAAACAAGCACCTGCTGGCTTATTTACTGATTGTCTAGTTTGATGGCTTGATTGGAATTTGGATTTTGGCCTATGCATATTTGAATGTTGATATATTTCCTTTTGCGCTCGA
>JALBXZ010000317.1:0-45793 GCA_027580255.1 Therioaphis trifolii
TGTTTCATATTAATTATTATTTTATATTAAGAGATAAAAGTATACAATTTAATAGTAAGTAGGTATTGTTTATGACACCCAAAATTGCAAATGTATTTCACATTTTCAACTTATCATCAAATAACCAAATTAAAATGTTAATTAATATATGACTGGTATTTAAGAAATAATATAATGGCGTTGGACTATTTGTAAATTTATTTCACCACAATCAAAATCAGTGGTTAGTTCAGCTAAAATAATATAATTATTTATTATAACGCTTTGATGATTCGTAGACGGTTATAGTAGGTATATTTTTTAAATTTTCACTTACCATTGTAAAAGTATTTTGATTAGTTTAAAATCGACAAACACGGATAATTAACTATTTGCATATTTACTACCATGATAATATGTAAGAGTGTGTTTTAATAGCCATAATTCATGCAATTACAATTTTATCCTAGAATTAGGTACTGTTACATACATTTTGTGTTTCGATATAATCTGTACCACTCGAATTATAGGTACCTACGGAGTCGAATTAGAGTATTTTCTATTTAATAAAACAGTATAAATATTCAATTTCCTTTAGTTACTCATACACAGTGTGTTTGTAGCATATAATAGGTCCAGCAGAAATGTCCGATGTGTAGGTACCCGATATCATTGGTCAATGGTCTTCTCACCAAAAGACAAAAGCCGACCTATAAATTATTATTTTGAACTAAATGGTTTATATACAGAAGAAAATAATTAAGACGATATCTGATTTAATATATAAATTATATAAAAGAAATAGAAAGAGTCAAATAATAATATGTTTTCATAATATTTAGTATTTCCTGGATCATCTCTAACACAAACTGTAAATAATCGATAATTGAACAAATAAATTGAATACAGTGTTTTAAAAGTCGGCGTTAATAATACACAGATAGGAACTACCTACCGAACACGAATATTAACAGAACCTAGAAAGTATTTGTATTTATTTTTTGCAAAAGCCTAACACTCTCATGACCAATTCTGTCATTAGTAACAAAGTAACTTATTCAATACTTACTTAGTAAATCATTCATTATGAGTAATAATAACCGGTGGACAGCAAGAAACTACAAAACGATCAATATATATATATATATATATATGACATGGTATAACGAACAAAAAACTACAAAAAAAAAAAATATTACGCGTAAATTAGCGTAAAACGTATAATAAAACACGAATACACGATAAAAACTCGAGTAGTAGAGTGAATTATTAGTTTTTAATATATAATATACGTCAAAAGTAATACGAATATACGATATTAAATTATTAATATATTATTTACTATTATTTCTCGAGTACTCTAGAGGTACAAAAAATCACAAAACACTTATATGAGTACACTTTGTATAAAAGATACACGGTCAAACCTAATGCGTTTAAATCATATAATATATTATTATATAGGATACTAACTATATAGGATTACAAACTAAATAGGAGTTTAAAACATTTTTATTAAGAAAACATAGCAAAAACGTACAAAATACGATAAAACTCGAGTAGTACACATATAATATAATAACAACAAAAAACTACAAAAACGCGTAAATTTTTTCGCGTAAATTTGCGTAAACATATAATAAAACACGAATACACGATAAAAACTCGAGTAGTAGAGTGAATTATTAGTTTTTAATATATAATTATTACGACAAAAGTAATACGAATATACGATATAAGACAAAAGCACGGAGAATAACAGATAACACGGGGCCGCGTTATCAATAAAAGACAGAGAGTAGTGCGAATTGGCGGGAAACGATCATGGGGGAAATTTCTTTTTCAAAAGGAAAAATGAAAAATGGACCTTTTTTGGGCGCGCGAACGCGTAAAACGACGTCCGGCAAAGGAGACAGAATATTTTAAAAGAGAACGGAATTTTATAGTATGAGAAAAAGGAAAAAACGGCGTTTATAAAATAGTAGTAGATTGAGGTTAGGTTCGTTTTTTCTTTACGTTCCGATTTTATAATATAAGACTAGCTGCCGGTGAAACGCCTTTCGGGATCAAAAGTATAAACATAGCTCTAGCTGCCGGTGAAATACAGGTGAATTATAGAGTCTTTTGATTGTGAAGTATTTAAATGCGAGATTCGTTAAAAAACCAAGTTTCTATGGAGAAATTAAAAAAAAAATTGCATACGATAATGTAAGAAAAACAGTTGGTTTTTTAGTTACTGTTGGTGGCAGATAGACTGAGGTGCTATAATGTAATCAAATATATATTGATAATACCGTATCGGATTCGTGGAAGATGCCGCCTATGGCTAGCAGACACTCATCACTCTAATAATTTAAAAGTTTGAATAATGAATAATATAATTGAGTTTAAAAATAAGAAACTATTTATTTATTTTTCTCGTGTATATGTATTAATTATTATTTTATTAATACAATAGTGGCCGGTGTGAAACGCCTTTCGGGATCAAAAGTATAAACATGATACATTTTATTTACACGAACACCGCCGAAAGCGTTAGGTTTAACTACTCGATTTAACGTATATGGGTTGTGTCTAGAAGTCGGCTCATTAGAGTGACGAAAATAGGAGCCGTTGTAAAACTACTATCAATTTTTTTTTTACCAGGACACTGCGAAAAGCGGGAGAGTCATTCCAAATGTTTGGCTCGAGGACCTCCGCTTTATTATCAATTTTTTTTACCGGGACGCCGCGAAAAGCGTTAGGTTTAACGTATATGGGTTGTGTCTAGAAGTCGGTTTATTAGAGTGAGGAAAATAGGAGCCGTTGTAAAACTACTATCGGTATCAAAAATGATACATTATCAATGTATTTACATTATATATACCAAGCGTTCGGCTCGAGGAGCTCCGCTCCTCGGCCAGGACACCGACGAAAGTAGGATACGGTTTTTCTTTGAAAACACACATTTATACAATGAACGTATAGAGGATAAATCTAGAGGTCGGTTATTAGAGTGATGTAAAGAGTAATTCTGGTCAGTGGGGACGGAAAAAAAAACTATTTTGAGATATTTTTTATCTTTTTTATATTTTAGTTATTGAGAACGCCGCCGTAAGTAGGTTAGGTTAGGTTAAACTATGTTGTTTAAACATTATTATAGTTGAAAAAGATCAACTTTATATTTTTATGATAATAATAATAAAATAAAATGCAAAGAAATGTTCAAATAAAAAGTGTAAATAAAACAGTGTTTTAAAAATGATGAATGTGCCTAAATTAATAAAATTCTTTGTAAAGCTCAGTTGATGTAATGAACATTATTTTTACTCACCGTAAGAAAATTTGAGTGCTCCACAATAAACATAAATAAATAAATTTCTATAAATTGACTGTAATTACAGTACCAAACAGTAAATGCAAACAGATTTGATTAGATTTATTCATTTGAGTTGGATAAGGGCAATGGAAGTAACTATCAACTTAATTATTATTATATATTATTTTTATATAAAATCAAGCAAAGAGATGCAAGTTGAATCAAAATTATGAACTAACATGTTAACCATTTTTTGAACAGCTACTTAGGTCTGGTCAAAATATATTATACCCAATTTTGCTAAGAGAAAATCATTTTTATTGTAAATGTATATTACCATAGACAAAAGCCGATAAGGTACGGGTCAATTGAGTATTTACTATAGCATTTTCACATAATAGTTCTAACTACAATTTACAATTAGTGTTTTCTAAAGCATCACAATTCAGGGCTCTGAAGTTATGCACTTAAAAATTCCAAAATATGCGCTATAAATGGGACGAAAAAATGAAATAATAAAATAAAATGAAACAAAAGGTTCATACAGAAAGTGTTAATAAAACAGTGTTTTAAAAATGAAGGTGAACATATAATGAACATTTTTTTTACTAATAAATTACTATAGATTGAATCAAAATTATGAACTAACATTTCATACATTTTTTGAATAGCTACATAAGTCTGTTCAAAATACATGATACCCATTTTCCCAAGAGAAAATCATTTTTATTGTAAATGTACATATTACCATAGACAAAAGCCAATAAGGCACGGGTCAATTGAGTATTTACCATAGCATTTTCACATAATAGTTCTAACTACAATTTACAATTGAAAATAGCAATCAGTATTTATTAAAAGGTTTATATAAAAAGAAAATAGTATACATTTACATATACGGGTTTTTTTTATAACAATAACCCTAACATTGTTAGTATTGTGGAAATTAGTTTTTTTAGACGTGGAAAGCTCTTATTGTGACTACTCGATAACGTATTGTAGTTGAATACAGCAGTAAGTAATAAGTACAATCAGATTCTGAAAAAAAATTATGTATGTACAATTAATATAATTTTTTAACGTTTTGTGGGTATAATTTTTGTAAGGCGACCATAGTATTAATGAGTTGAAATCACAACAAACAGGTACCTATAATAATGAAACGCTTTAAGTTAAACGAAGGGAAAAAAAGGTATTTAAATATCATAGATGTGATAGAGTCGTTGTGTGTGGAAATGTGAAATAAAAAAAATTCTGTATGTTATTGCATCATAACTACTGCTATTATTAAAACAATAATTATAATATGTTCGACATTAGTTACGAATTCGCATGAAAGCGAATTCGCATCCAGAGAGAACCACGTGGAGGTTGTCGAACCTTCTCTCCGCCCCCCCTTCCAATATACGGAAGTAGATGCTACCATATGTGTCCATTTAGCCCTTCTCCAATCAGTAATATTCCATGAGACAATCAAAATAATATGTATGTATGTATGTAAGTATAGAGATAATCTAGTGGCCGGTGTAAAACTATTATCGTTTAGATAATAAGAAACGGTTAAGATAATAAAAAAATAATTGTGTGTATTAGTTTTATAAGGGGACCGTAGTATTTATTAAAGAGTTAAAATCACATTAAACTGGTACATATAATAATGAAACGCTTTAAGATAAACGAATGGAAAAAAAGGTATTTAAATTTAAAATATTATAAATGTGATACAGTCATTGTGTGTGGAAATGTAAAATAAAAATTTCATTGGACGTATAGTGGCTAAGTCTAGAGGTCGGTATGATGAAAGACGTATAGAGCTCTCGATGTATAATATTAGATAAATTTCACATTAGATAAATTTCACATTGTATTTCAGACTATTTTGTAGAGCGGACTAACACCGTGGGTACCGTCTTTCCATCAAGAAAGACTAACGCCGTGCGCACCGCTGACATTGGTCAGCTAGCTAAATGGGTACCGTCTTTCGACTAACGCCATAACACATCGGGTACCGTCAACGCGTCTACGCCATAGACTGATTTAAAAGAAAGGGCTAAATTCACATATCATACCACCAGGAAGCCTAAAGCACTTCTCGGTATACGACGTTCTTGGTGACGAACCTGCCTTTGTCGTCTGCACACAGGCCAACTTTGATGGAACCCGAGTTTCTGACTCGTGAAAAAGCCACGTACAGCTGACCGTGTGTGAATACTGGACACGGTAGCAACAAACCGACTCGATCAAATATATATATATAAACCTAAACATTTGTAATAATAATAAAACTTTATAAAACCGTGACTGAATTGACAACATGCTGGAGATAAATATTTTGTACCATAAATTACCTGGGGTGGGACATCTGCCAATCGAACGTCTACGACCTCGATGTCATCGTCGTTGACATCTGCCACCTCCTCAGCAACAACTCGAGGCTCCTCAGTTGGCATTACCAAGTCCTCAATTCCTATTTCGACGACTTCCATTTCCACATCGTCCACATTCACTTCTTCTTCAATGACCTCCGGAAGTTCTACGACTATGTCGTTCTCGTGGGCATCAATAGCTGGCTGAAAATTGAATTAAAATAAAGATTTAATTACCGACGGCTTCGAAAAATTGTATATTATAAACAAAACGAAATAATGCACATAAAAGTATGACATTAATCGATAAAAATATTTACAGTGAAAATATTGCAGAAAACAATAATAAGAAAAAATGTACACAATGTAATGAATTAAATTTGTGAATTTACAATTCCTATCGTCGGGACCGCATGACGACTTAAACGACGCCTGTTGGCCGTAACTGAAAAATCGGCATCCGCGAAATGTCGAGAGCATAATGCCGAGGTGGGTCGTACGGATTCACGGAGAACGCCATATCTCTCCACGTACCTCAGCCAAAGTTCATGACGCTCGGGGTTCGCACGTGGAAATCTGAAAAATACCGTATCATACGAAATGTACAAAAAAGAGTTTTGATCGCGCGATTACTGTTGACATACCGGTGTGCCGAGTATCCACCGTCGCCCCGTCTACAAATCACACAAAGTCGAGGCATTATTCGAACAGAAAATCAAAAAATAAAAACGCAAGAAAAGCGATCAGTACCGAAGCGATCTGACCATTAACCTACAAGACCCGTATCTACGAAATTACGTGTAAAAACAGCAGATAAATAAATCACCGTCTGAAGTTCTGAACTTTGAGCCATAGAGCTCGGCGCGTTAAACAGAAATAATAGGCACGTCTTGCTATTTAAAATCTACAGTGCAGACACGTTTATGGGAGGAATCGGACGTACACGTTTTTTAACTTTTAATTTCAATTTACATTATAAATTTGAATTACTTAATAGTTTAGTAAGATAAAATTATTAAATTTCATTATACTTTACGCGTTTCATTGTTTTTATACTCGGGCTCTGACGACGATAAAATTCATTATTTTCAAAGTGAATAACAATATTGTGTGGCAACACTGGCGGCCAGACATTTAGACCAAAGAAACATCTTCTAACGAATAAAATTCAATTTTTTTTTGGTTATAAGTGTTCATAAGCGCGTGTCCGCCCGTGTGCGTGAGTATAATTTTTAATTTTTGTTAATTATATAAGATTTTTACCATTCATTTCGCACGTAATTCATTTATATTTTTTGTTTTCTTTCAGATAATGAAAATAACAATTCAAAATTGCCAAATTACGAATTTGTATGGGGGTGGACAACACCCCCATACAAATTCGTCAAAACGACAAAGAAGTAAGTAAATCGACTGCATTTTTTTATCCACACGATATTACACAACTGCGTAATAAGGTGTATCTAATCTTTTGTGAATTCACTTTTTCCAGAATGTTACACGTGCGGAAAGTGGGGGCACGTCGCTCGCCACTGCCCCCGTAAGTTTCAATGTTTTTTCATCGTTAAGCATTATTATTATTTTAAAACATATATATATATATATATATATACTTTTATTTAATCCAAACAGAAAAAAAACGTAAAAGTCAGGCGCCGCCACCACCACCACCACCACCACCACCACCACCAACACCTCCACAAAAAAACAATTGTGAGGACGACACACTAATAAGTATGTACAAAATGTAATATATAATTATTTTAACTACCACAGAGACTGTTCTAACTTTTAAGTATTTATACCCATTTATTTTTTTGTTTCAGCGGAATTTCAAGAGAAAATAGATTTGTAAGTAGTGAGTAATGATAATCAATTTCAATTTTCTAATGCATACATTTATAAATTTTTTACAGATGAATCGTTAAGTTTTTTTTTTTAATAAAAATAATTAAAAATAAATTTAATTTGTTTTGATTTCGTTCAACAAAAAAATAATATAATCATTTTATTTCTCCTTACATCCTAAATATGTCTAATAGAATTGAATTTGTTCATTAACATTATATACTTTAAAAAATAAAATCAAATGAAGGCTGTAGTAATTGCTGGTCGGATTGTAGTAGTTAAAAGGTTTACTGACTATGTGTGAAAATTGTTGAAAAGGCGAATAGGTAATTTATTGAAGGTAATCTGATGTAGGCAGCTATGGACGGTAAGTGTATAATAATAAAGAACCATCAATCTGGAAAAAGTGGTCGGTGTTCCATAAGAAAACTTTAACCATATAATTTTTAACTTTTAAAATATCATAAAAGAAAAACAACTATTTTGTATAACATATAGTTGAATTATATTAATACTATCAAAAGACATAATATGTATGAACACAAACCGAGAGGAAATTATTTTATATATTGAGATTAAAGTATCCAATTCAAAAGTAAGTAGGTATTGTTTATGACACACAATATTACATATTTCAAATGCATTTCACTTTTTAAACATATTCAATTTTTTTGTAACATCACTTTTTAATTTAATATTATGAAAATATTTAAAAGAAAGAAAGGGAATTATCCTGAAGTCAAACGACAATAATAATGTATCTAGAAACACTGGTGAAATGAGAGTATATCAACACTATCTATTATGAGTGAATAAATGTTAATATATGACTGGTATTTTTTATGGCATTGAACCATTTGTGTAAAAGTATTTCACCACAGTCAAAATCAGTGGTCAGTTCGGTTAAAATAGAATAATTATTTATTATAACGCTTTGATTAAAGCCGACGGTTATAGTAGGTGTATATTTGAAATTTGTCTCTTACCATTGTAAAAGTATTTGTTTTAGTTTAAAATCGACAAACACGGATAATTAACTATTTGCATATCTACTATCATTACATAATATATAATATATTCATGTAAAGAGAGTGTTTTTAAGAGAATTTCAACAGTCATAATTCATGCAAATACAATTGTACAATTATGAATTTTTTTTTTTTTGTATAAAATAATGCATAAAAGTATCCAATTTAATAGTAAGTAGGTATTATTTATGACACATAATATTGCAAATGTATTTAACTTTTTAAACATATCTTTCTATTTTTTTTGTAACATCATTCATTGTAATTCTATTTTATGAAAATAGAAAAAAGGAATGGGTATTATACTGAAGTCAAACAATAAGTATCTAGAAATGTTGGAGAAATGAGAGTATTTCAACACTATTATGTGTACATAAATGATAATGTATGACTGGTATTTTTTTAAATAATGTGATGGCATTGAACCATTTGTAAATGCATTTCACCACAGTCAAAATCAGTGGTTAGTTCGGTTAAAATAATGTAATTATTTATTGTAACGCTTTTGATTAGCAGACGGTTATAGTAGGCATATATTTAAAATTTGCCTCTTACCATTGTAAAAGTATTAAGAGAATTTCAACAGTCATAATACATGCAAATACAATTGTACAATTAGGGGTACTGTCACATAAATTTCGTAGTATGGAAAATGTTTTGAAAATATAAAGTGTCAAATAATACAATATAATTTCATAATATAATTATGTGACAGTATTTGTAATGTTTTTATAGTATTTTCTGGATCAAAAGTGTAATAATCGATAATCGAATATTTATATAATATAATACATTGTAAAAGTCAATAATCCGTGAACACGGTGTTAATACCTATCTATAATAACTACCTATCTACCGAAATCAGTTCAACAAATACCAATAGAACATAGAATATCTGTTTTATTAAGAAAGAATTTGTATTTATTTTTTGCACCAGCCTAGTACTTTCAAAGTACATTTCAGTTTTCAGTACTTACCTAAATCATTTATTATCATGAATATGCTAACCGGTGGGCAGCATGAAACTACATATATTAATACAAATGAGTACCTATTATTTCTCGAGTACTCTAGAGGTACAAAAAATCACAAAACACTTATATGAGTACACTTTGTATAAAAGACGTACACGGTCAAACGTAATGCGTTTAAATCATATAATATATTATTATAATAGGATACTAACTATATAGGATTACAAACTAAATGGTAGTTTAAAACATTTTTATTAAGAAAAAAACATAGCAAAAACGTACAAACTACAAAACACGATAAAACTCGAGTAGTACACATATATACACATATAATATAATAACAATATATATATTTGATGACGTAGTGGTACGAACAAAAAACTACAAAAACGCGTAAATTTTTTCGCGTAAATTTGCGTAAACATATAATAAAACACGAATACACGATAAAAATTCGAGTAGTAGAGTGAATTATTAGTTTTTAATATATAATTATTACGACAAAAGTAATACGAATATATACGATATAAGACAAAAGCACGGAGAATAACAGATAACACGGGGCCGCGTTATCAATAAAAGACAGAGAGTAGTGCGAATGGGCGGGAAACGATCACGGGGCAATTTCTTTTTTAAAAGGAAAAATGAAAAATCGACCTTTTTTGGGCGCGCGAACGCGTAAAACGACGTCCGGAGACGGGGACAGAATATTTTAAAAAAGAACGGAATTTTATAGTATGAGAAAAAGGAAAAAACGGCGTTTATAAAATAGTGGTAGATTGAGGTTAGGTTCGTTTTTTCTTTTCGTTCACGTTTTATTATATAAGACTAGCTGCCGGTGAAACGCCTTTCGGGATCAAAAGTATAAACATGATAAATTTTATTTACACGGACACCGCCGAAAGCGTTAGGTTTAACTACTCGATTTAACGTATATGGGTTGTGTCTAGAAGTCGGCACATTAGAGTGACGAAAATAGGAGCCGTTGTAAAACTACTATCAATTTTTTTTTTACCAGGACACTGCGAAAAGCGGGAGAGTCATTCCAAATGTTTGGCTCTAGGAGCTCCGCTTTATTATCAATTTTTACCGGGACGCCGCGAAAAGCGTTAGGTTTAACGTATATGGGTTGTGTCTAGAAGTCGGTTTATTAGAGTGAGGAAAATAGGAGCCGTTGTAAAACTACTGTCGGTATCAAAAATGATACATTATCAATGTATTTACATTATATATACCAAGCGTTTGGCTCGAGGAGCTCCGCTCCTCGGCCAGAACACCGACGAAAGTAGGATACGGTTTTTCATTGAAATCACACATTTATACAATGAACGTATAGAGGATAATTCTAGAGGTCGGTTATTAGAGTGATGTAAAGAGTAATTCTGGTCAGTCGGGACGGAAAAAAAACTATTTTGAGATATTTTTTATCTTTTTTATATTTTAGTTATTGAGAACGCCGCCGTAAGTAGGATACAGTTTTTTTAACGTCTAGATCGAACGCGTGTAGGATAAGTCTAGAGGTTGGTGTATTGGAGTGACGTATAGAATAATTCTGGTCAGACGGTTCGGAAACAAAAGCTATTTAGTTATTTATTCGACCAAGACATCGTCGAAAGTAGCATACAGGTTAGGTTTAACGTCTCGATTTCACGTATATGGGTTATGTCTAGAAGTTAATATTGAATATTGAAAACTTACTTATAAATACTAAATACCTAAAGGTCTTACACATCATGACGCCGCGAAAAGCGTTAGGTTTAACGTATATGGGTTGTGTCTAGAAGTCGGTTTATTAGAGTGAGGAAAATAGGAGCCGTTGTAAAACTACTATCGGTATCAAAAATGATACATTATCAATTTATTTACATTATATATACCAAGCGTTCGGCTCGAGGAGCTCCGCTCCTCGGCCAGGACACCGACGAAAGTAGGATACGGTTTTTCTTTGAAAACACACATTTATACAATGAACGTATAGAGGATAAATCTATAGGTCGGTTATTAGAGTGATGTAAAGAGTAATTCTGGTCAGTCGGGACGGAAAAAAAACTATTTTGAGATATTTTTTATCTTTTTTATATTTTAGTTATTTAGAACGCCGCCGTAAGTAGGATACAGTTTTTTTAACGTCTAGATCGAACGCGTGAAGGATAAGTCTAGAGGTTGGTGTATTGGAGTGACGTATAGAATAATTCTGGTCAGTCGGTTCGGAAACAAAAGCTATTTAGTTATTTATTCGGCCAAGACATCGTCGAAAGTAGCATACAGGTTAGGTTTAACGTCTCGATTTCACGTATATGGGTTATGTCTAGAAGTTAATATTGAATATTGAAAACTTACTTATAAATACTAAATACCTGAAGGTCTTACACATCATGACGCCGTGAAAAGCGTTAGGTTTAACGTACATGGGTTGTGTCTAGAAGTCGGTTTATTAGAGTGAAGAAAATATTAGCCGTTGTAAAACTACTATCGGTATCAAAAATGATACATTATCAATGTATTTACATTATATATACCAAGCGTTCGGCTCGAGGAGCTCCGCTCCTCGGCCAGGACACCGACGAAAGTAGGATACGGTTTTTCTTTGAAAACACACATTTATACAATGAACGTATAGAGGATAATTCACGAATGTTCCGCTAGCAATTTTTGATAAGAGAGCCCAGTGCTTCCCAAAACAAGCGAACAATCACTATCACGGCAAATCGGGTATGCTACTCCAAACACAAAACCCATTCAAGGCATAAGAATAGGCAATTCATCTAACAGATAAATCCGATTTTACACTATTCAAAACAATATAAAGCACAGAATCCGGGTGTTGTACCATTTTTAATACACACCAAATTATTCGTTATGAAAAGACCTATCGAATGGTGTACACGGCGAGGCGGCACTCGGGCCGCGTAAGTGTCCAGAGCCCTAGCAATAGAAAATTTTTACGTATTATTTCAAAATACAAAAAAATCTTCGGATTCGATGTTTCAAAAAATTACTAAGCACAGAATCCGGGTGTTGTACAATTTTTAATACACACCAAATTATTCGTTATGAAAAGACCTATCGAATGGTGTACACGGCGAGGCGGAACTCGGGCCGCGTAAGTGTCCAGAGCCCTAGCAATAGAAAATTTTGACGTATTATTTCAAAATACAAAAAAATCTTCGGATTCGATGTTTCAAAAAATTACTAAGCACAGAATCTGGGTGTTGTACCATTTTTAATACACACCAAATTATTCGTTATGAAAAGACCTATCGAATGGTGTACACGGCGAGGCGGCAATCGGGCCGTGTAAGTGTCCAGAGCCCTAGCAATAGAAAATTTTTACGTATTATTTCAAAATACAAAAAAATCTTCGGATTCGATGTTTCAAAAAATTACTAAGCACAGAATCCGGGTGTTGTACCATTTTTAATACACACCAAATTATTCGTTATGAAAAGACCTATCGAATGGTGTACACGGCGAGGCGGCACTCGGGCCGCGTAAGTGTCCAGAGCCCTAGCAATAGAAAATTTTTACGTATTATTTCAAAATACAAAAAAATCTTCGGATTCGATGTTTCAAAAAATTACTAAGCACAGAATCCGGGTGTTGTACCATTTTTAATATACACCAAATTATTCGCTATGAAAAGACCTATCGAATGGTGTACACGGCGAGGCGGCACTCGGGCCGCGTAAGTGTCCAGAGCCCTAGCAATAGAAAATTTTTACGTATTATTTCAAAATACAAAAAAATCTTCGGATTCGATGATTCAAAAAATTACTAAGCACAGAATCCGGGTGTTGTACCATTTTTAATACACACCAAATTATTCGTTATGAAAAGACATATCGAATGGTGTACACGGCGAGGCGGCACTCGGGCCGCGTAAGTGTCCAGAGCCATAGCAATAGAAAATTTTTACGTATAATTTCAAAATACAAAAAAATCTTCGGATTCGATGTTTCAAAAAATTACTAAGCACAGAATCCGGGTGTTGTACCATTTTTAATACACACCAAATTATTCGTTATGAAAAGACCTATCGAATGGTGTACACGGCGAGGCGGCACTCGGGCCGCGTAAGTGTCCAGAGCCCTAGCAATAGAAAATTTTTACGTATTATTTCAAAATACAAAAAAATCTTCGGATTCGATGTTTCAAAAAATTACTAAGCACAGAATCCGGGTGTTTTACCATTTTTAATACACACCAAATTATTCGTTATGAAAAGACCTATCGAATGGTGTACACGGCGAGGCGGCACTCGGGCCGCGTAAGTGTCCAGAGCCCTAGCAATAGAAAATGTTTACGTATTATTTCAAAATACAAAAAAATCTTCGGATTCGATGTTTCAAAAAATTACTAAGCACAGAATCCGGGTGTTGTACCATTTTTAATACACACCAAATTATTCGTTATGAAAAGACCTATCGAATGGTGTACATTCATTTTTAGATTTGAATAGTCTTGTATGCATTTTGACTATAATTTTATAATTTGGTAGGTATACAAGGTCTATAATTTACTACATCTTCTATGAATACCTGTGCAATCATCATAATTCATCATTATCTAAATTTTTATTGAAATACCTCTTATACCTAAGCAATTATATTTTTAATGAATATTCTATATCTGATTTAAATACCTTATATCACAACAAATTATGTAAATATATATATATATATCTATATATATATATATATATATATATATATATATATATATTTATTTATATATAAATATATTTATATATTTATGTTTAAATATAAGGAATTAATTATGTATTCTTCACATTCTTATGCTAGTGCTAGATATAATATTTCAAGTGTAATTGTTATTCCT
Organism: Therioaphis trifolii; assembly: GCA_027580255.1. Lineage (NCBI taxonomy): Eukaryota > Metazoa > Arthropoda > Insecta > Hemiptera > Aphididae > Therioaphis > Therioaphis trifolii. The sequence goes on from JALBXZ010000317.1 coordinate 14,333, forward strand.
CCAGTGATAACTGAATTTAATAAATTTTACTTATTATTTGTTTTTTGCAAAATTTGTGTATGGTTAAAAATCTGTTTTTGTAACAATTTTCTATAGTTTAAACGTTATATTGATGGAATAAACTTTAAATATTTTACTGTTTAATAATTTTATATTAAGTATATATTTAATATTTAATTTATTTATATTTAATATTAATTTATTTATATTAAGTTTATATGACATATAATTTGACTTAAATTATGATCAAAGATTTTTCTTATAACTATGTAATATTTAGTTTTTTAATATAATATTTTTGAACCCTACTCACACTACAGCCTTTGGCTTTAGTGAGTAGATCAACCTGTACTATTGTATGTAATCAAATTGTAAATAAATATAGTTATTATTATTAATATATTATATATTATACGGTTATATGTACTAGTTTGAGTTTATTAGATGTTATTGTTGTTATAAAAACAACATTATTGTAATTAAAATGCAAAATGCCTTTTTATGATGAAAATAAATACAAAATTATTAGATTACCAATCTGGGTCCACAAGTAGTTCAACATTTAGCATTAATTTCATACCCTTAGAACAAAAATAATAATAGACGAACGTATCTGTATCTGGCACTTAATTAGAAGAATACATACCTACTTATCTTTTGTAAATTATAAATAATATAAGTATGCAGTTATTCAGTTGAAAGAAATTTATATCTAACAATTATTATCAACAATTGGCAGGAAAAATGTATTCATGAGAATTGTTGGGAAACAATAAAATTTACTGTCTTGGTACCAAGGGAAAAATAAAATATGTAATTTTACAGTGAAATCATAACATTTGGTTTCAATATTAATTGTTAACATACCTGTGTCAATTTTTAATTTTTAGTAATGGACATAGGACATAAATCAATAATTTCAAAAAAATGATTAAATAATAATATTGTGAAACAAAACCAATAGATCTTTCACTATCACTGTACTAAGAATCTAAAAGCATGGGTCCAGTTGTTATGCAAAGTAAAATTACCATAAGAGGGTGAATAAAACAAAATTTAAAAAGTTGAAAAATACTTTTTTGAAATTTTTTCTATTTGTGATAGTTGTTTATTTTGTTATGTATTTTGACATAATAATGGTTGTAGATTAGCCATAATAAATTTAAATATTAATTTGAAAAGGAAATAACTAATAAGCGATACTAATAATTAATCTATTGTACGAAATATATTAATTAGTATATAAGCTATAAAGAATTTAAGTAATTTAACAATAAATATTAGAAATCGATTTTACGACTATTATATTATAAACTAGTTAACGTAGTTGGTAGCATACCAACGATTTTAATTTCAGTCTTATTTATATATTTAATCAGTAAATTAATAATTTGAACTGTGACAATAGGAAACTTTTTGTGTCATTTTGAACATTAGCAATTTTTTTTTTATTATTTGTAAAATATTAACATTGTGTCATTGTACAAAAATAATTTATATTTTATACAATTATACCATTTTTTTTCAGCCACACAGGTGGCACTATGTGAGCATTTTTGAACGTTAGCAATTTTAATTTTATTATGTTGGTAAATCTGATGAAAATATGTAATTGAACAATAGCAATTTATTTTGAGCCCCATAGGCAACTTATTGTACAAATTGAACATTGGCAATTTTTTTTTTTTAACAAATTATCAATAGTAGGGGCTAGCTAGGCAATTTTGTATACAGGAATTACCGGATTTTGGTAAACCCTGAAATTTCTTATCAAAAATTGCTAGCGGAACGTACGTGATAATTCTAGAGGTCGGTTATTAGAGTGATGTAAAGAGTAATTCTGGTCAGTCGGGACGGAAAAAAAACTATTTTGAGATATTTTTTATCTTTTTTATATTTTAGTTATTGAGAACGCCGCCGTAAGTAGGATACAGTTTTTTTAACGTCTAGATCGAACGCGTGTAGGATAAGTCTAGAGGTTGGTGTATTGGAGTGACGTATAGAATAATTGTGGTCAGTCGGTTCGGAAACAAAAGCTATTTAGTTATTTATTCGGCCAAGACATCGTCGAAAGTAGCATACAGGTTAGGTTTAACGTCTCGATTTCACGTATATGGGTTATGTCTAGAAGTTGATATTGAATATTGAAAACTTACTTATAAATACTAAATACTTAAAGGTCTTACACATCATAGCCAATGTATTTCACCACTATCAAAAATGGTTTATATTCTACATGGGTGGATAATTGTTATGAAAATTTCTACGACTAAACTTTAAGACACTAATACTGCAATAAGTTAGTGAACACAATTCCTGCAAAAAATTTTGTTTAAACATTATTATAGTTGAAAAAGATAAACTTTATATTTTTATGATAATAATAAAATAAAATGCAATGAAATGTTCAAATAGAAAGTATAAATAAAACAGTGTTTTAAAAATGATGAATGTGCCTAAATTAATAAAATTCTTTGTAAAGCTCAGTTGATGTAATGAACATTATTTTTACTCACCGTAAGAAAATTTGAGTGCTCCACAATAAACATAAATAAATAAATTTGTATAAATTGACTGTAATTACAGAACCAAACAGTAAATGCAAACAGATTTGATTAGATTTATTCATGTGAGTTGGATAAGGGCAATGGAAGTAACTATCAACTTAATTATTATTATATATTATTTTTATATAAAATCAAGCAAAGAGATGCAAGTTGAATCAAAATTATGAACTAACATGTTAACCATTTTTTGAACAGCTACTTAGGTCTGGTCAAAATATATTATACCCAATTTTGCTAAGAGAAAATCATTTTTATTGTAAATGTATATTACCATAGACAAAAGCCGATAAGGTACGGGTCAATTGAGTATTTACTATAGCATTTTCACATAATAGTTCTAACTACAATTTACGATTAGTGTTTTCTAAAGAATCATAATTCAGTGCTCTGAAGTTATGCACTTAAAAATTCCAAAATATGCGCTATAAATGGGACGAAAAAATGAAAAATAAGAATTTAACTTGAAAAAATTTAACAAAATCTAAAAAAAAAAAATATGCACTAAAAATCTCTTAATATTTTGTATTTAACATAATAATTGTATGTAGTCGAGTAATGAATAATAATTGTTATGAAAATTTCTACAACTAAACCAAGCTTACTTAAAAAAAACTTTAAGACACTAATAATGCAATAAGTTAGTGAACTATTGTTTAAACATTATTATAGTTGAAAAAATATCAACTTTATATATTTTGATAATAAAATAAAATGAAACAAAAGGTTCATACAGAAAGTGTTAATAAAACAGTGTTTTAAAAATGAAGGTGAACATATAATGAACATTTTTTTTACTAATAAATTACTATAGATTGAATCAAAATTATGAACTAACATTTCATACATTTTTTGAATAGCTACATAAGTCTGGTCAAAATATATGATACCCATTTTCCCAAGAGAAAATCATTTTTATTGTAAATGTATATATTACCATAGACAAAAGCCAATAAGGCACGGGTCAATTGAGTATTTACTATAGCATTTTCACATAATAGTTCTAACTACAATTTACAATTGAAAATAGCAATCAGTATTCAGTAAAAGGTTTATACAAAAAAAAAAAGTATACATTTACATATACGGTTTTTTTTTATAACAATAACACTAACATTGTTAGTATTGTGGAAATTAGTTTTTTTAGACGTGGAAAGCTCTTATTGTGACTACTCGATAACGTATTGTAGTTGAATACAGCAGTTAATAAGTACAATCAGATTGTGAAAAAAAATTATGTATGTACAATTAATATAATTTTTTAACGTTTTGTGGGTATCATTTTTGTAAGGCGACCATAGTATTAATGAGTTGAAATCACAACAAACAGGTACCTATAGTAATGAAACGCTTTAAGTTAAACGAAGGGAAAAAAAGGTATTTAAATATCATAGATGTGATAGAGTCATTGTGTGTGGAAATGTGAAATAAAAAAATTCTGTATGGTATTGCATCATATTTCACATTTTCAACTTATCATCAAATAACCAAATTAAAATGTTAATTAATATATGACTGGTATTTAAGAAATAATATAATGGCGTTGGACTATTTGTAAATGTATTTCACCACAATCAAAATCAGTGGTTAGTTCAGCTAAAATAATATAATTATTTATTATAACGCTTTGATGATTCGTAGACGGTTATAGTAGGTATATTTTTTAAATATTCACTTACCATTGTAAAAGTATTTTGATTAGTTTAAAATCGACAAACACGGATAATTAACTATTTGCATATTTACTACCATGATAATATGTAAGAGTGTGTTTTAAGAGAAATTCAACAGTCATAATTCATGCAATTACAATTTTATCCTAGAATTAGGTACTGTTACATACATTTTGTGTTTTGATATAATCTGTACCACTCGAATTATAGGTACCTACGGAGTGGAATTAGAGTATTTTCTATTTAATAAAACAGTATAAATATTCAATTTCCTTTAGTTACTCATACACAGTGTGTTTGTAGCATATAATAGGTCCAGCAGAAATGTCCGATGTGTAGGTACCCGATATCATTGGTCAATGGTCTTCACACCAAAAGACAAAAGCCGACCTATAAATTATTATTTTGAACTAAATGGTTTATACATACAGAACAAAATAATTAAGACGATATCTGATTTAATATATAAATTATTATATAAAAGAAATAGAAAGAGTCAAATAATAATATGTTTTCATAATATTTAGTATTTCCTGGATCATCTCTAACACAAACTGTAAATAATCGATAATTGAATAAATAAATTGAATACAGTGTTTTAAAAGTCGGCGTTAATAATACACAGATAGGAACTACCTACCGAACACGAATATTAACAGAACCTAGAAAGTATTTGTATTTATTTTTTGCAAAAGCCTAACACTCTCATGACCAATTCTGTCATTAGTAACAAAGTAACATTTCAATTTTAATTCAATACTTACTTAGTAAATCATTCATTATGAGTAATAATAACCGGTGGACAGCAAGAAACTACAAAACGATCAATATATATATATGACACATGGTATAACGAACAAAAAACTTCAAAAAAAAGTATATTACGCTTATATGAGTACACTTTGTATAAAAGATACACGGTCAAACCTAATGCGATTAAATCATATAATATATTATTATATAGGATACTAACTATATAGGATTACAAACTAAATAGTAGTTTAAAACATTTTTATTAAGAAAACATAGCAAAAACGTACAAAACACGATAAAACTCGAGTAGTACACATATAATATAATAACAATAACGAACAAAAAACTACAAAAACGCGTAAATTTTTTTCGCGTAAATTTGCGTAAACGTATAATAAAACACGAAAACACGATAAAAACTCGAGTAGTAGAGTGAATTATTAGTTTTTAATATATAATTATTACGACAAAAGTAATACGAATATACGATATATACGATATAAGACAAAAGCACGGAGAATAACAGATAACACGGGGCCGCGTTATCATCAGACGACATAGAGTAGTGCGAATTGGCGGGAAACGATCACGGGGCACGATTTTTTTTGCAAACGAAAAACGAAAAATGGACCTTTTTTGGGCGCGCGAACGCGTAAAACGACGTCCAAGGACGGGGACAGAATATTTCAAAAAAGAACGGAATTTTATAGTATAAGAAAAAGGAAAAAACGGCGTTTAAAAAATAGTGGGAAAGTGAGGTTATGTTTACCTTACCGTTTTATAGTATAAGATAGCTGCCGGTGAAACGCCTTTCGGGATCAAAAGTATAAACATGATATATTTTATTTACACGGACACCGCCGAAAGCGTTAGGTTTAACTACTCGATTTAACGTATATGGGTTGTGTCTAGAAGTCGGCTCATTAGAGTGACGAAAATAGGAGCCGTTGTAAAACTACTATCAATTTTTTTTTACCAGGACACTGCGAAAAGCGGGAGAGTCATTCCAAATGTTTGGCTCGAGGAGCTCCGCTTTATTATCAATTTTTTTTACCGGGATGCCGCGAAAAGCGTTAGGTTTCACGTATATGGGTTGTGTCTAGAAGTCGGTTTATAGAGTGAGGAAAATAGGAGCCGTTGTAAAACTACTATCGGTATCAAAAATGATACATTATCAATGTATTTACATTATATATACCAAGCGTTCGGCTCGAGGAGCTCCGCTCCTCGGCCAGGACACCGACGAAACGTATGTGAAGTTAGCATTACAATGTTGGCAGAACTTTTCAAAAACCTCCCAACAATGTTCAAATAGACTTGTTGGACATTGTTGGACATTTGTTGGAATTTGTTGGACTCCCATTTTTTAACTATCCCACCATGTATTTTGTACTGCCAACTTCACACCTAGCATTACATTTTTATTGGAACCGTTCAAAAACCTTCCAACAATGTTCAGATAGACTTGTTGGCCATTGTTGGACACTTGTTGGGATTTGTTGGACCCCTGATTTTTAACTATCCCACCATGTATTTTGTACTGCCAACTTCACACCTAGCATTACATTTTTATTGGAACCGTTCAAAAACCTTCCAACAATGTTCAGATAGACTTGTTGGCCATTGTTGGACACTTGTTGGGATTTGTTGGACCCCTGATTTTTAACTATCCCACCATGTATTTTGTACTGCCAACTTCACACCTAGCATTACATTTTTATTGGAACCGTTCAAAAACCTTCCAACAATGTTCAGATAGACTTGTTGGACATTGTTGGACACTTGTTGGGATTTGTTGGACCCCTGATTTTTAACAATCCCACCATGTATTTTGTACTGCCAACTTCACACCTAGCATTACATTTTTATTGGAACCGTTCAAAAACCTTCCAACAATGTTCAGATGGACTTGTTGGCCATTGTTGGACACTTGTTGGGATTTGTTGGACCCCTGATTTTTAACTATCCCACCATGTATTTTGTACTGCCAACTTCACACCTAGCATTACATTTTTATTGGAACCGTTCAAAAACCTTCCAACAATGTTCAGATGGACTTGTTGGCCATTGTTGGACACTTGTTGGGATTTGTTGGACCCCTGATTTTTAACTATCCCACCATGTATTTTGTACTGCCAACTTCACACCTAGCATTACATTTTTATTGGAACCGTTCAAAAACCTTCCAACAATGTCCAGATGGACTTGTTGGACATTTTTGGATACTTGTTACCCCAGTTCTTCTATGTCAAACTTTTTACTGCTAACTTAATATACTTAGCAGTTTAGACTACACTTTCCAAAACGGTCTGATATACGTGGAAGTTCTACCAAATAATTGTAAGTTGAGTTTTTATTGTAAAACAATCCAATTTTTAATTTTTATGATTTTTTTAACATTTTTTAACTAGCCCGAGACCTTGCTGTTGATCACCAAAAATCACAAATTATCGCAAATCGTGTATTGATTGTTCTAAGTCCCATTCGGAACTTTTATGTAAAAAATACTGTAGTTTTTGCTATTATTATTGAGTACTTTAAAAAATTTAAAACTGTTGCAAGTAAAAGATGATTTCTATGTACTTGTAAGTTTTCCTCTGTATATAAAATATTTGAGGGAAAATCGAAAAATGATCCCTAACTGATGAATTTACTAAATATAATTTAAATAATATCTTTTACTTCACTGCTTTATTAAAAAAAATATTTCGCATAATAAGTACAGGAGTCAATTATCTGCATATTTTTAACTTTGTCCAAAAGCTGGTATGTTGTTTTTCCTTATGTTTACTAACATTTAATATTACGGCCTAAAAATGTTAAACTGTTAAATTAAAATAATAAAATAAAGTCGTGTACTTATTGAAAAGTTAAATATTGTTATATATTTATAAACAGTTATAGTCATGGACAACAGTGTAAGATAAATATATTACAGTTACAAATTTAATTTATAAATACCTAGTAATTAAAATTATATAAATTACTTTTTAAATATTAAGAAAATGAAATAAAAAAAAACTTGCAATATCAATTAAGAAAGGTAAATATGAATTATAAAATTATTACAATAATAAAATATAAATTATATCTTGGTATACAAAATAGCATGTGGTTTAACCATTTTTGAATCACTACAACGTTTTATCTTGGGAGCCAAATCGTCATGTTCTTCCCAATAACCGTGTATCCTTTTGCAGTATGCGATATAGTGACCCAAACTTTTTCCATTCCCTCCAATATAACCAATTACTGCTACAAACCTGTACCTATTAATTATTAATAGTATTTTAATATTAGAAAAAAATCTAAGGTACAGTTTTATTATACACTTAAAAATATTTAGGATATATTTTTTTAACTTACGTATTATTGTTAGTTAATATAATTTGGTGAGGTATATCATTTAATCTGCAAGTTAAATCCTCTTCATTTGTTTGGTTGTTTAAAATGGTATCCAACCATATATGTTGTCCAAGTGCTTTAGTCACTGTTATGGTACCATGGCAATTACTCCTATAACACTTTCTTGTGTACGACGATAATGGATCTGGAGTCATGTTATCGATCGCGTGTTGTAGGTTTGTGAAGCTTCCTGTAAAATTTAATGTATCAGATTATTTACTAAAAGTGTTGTATTATGATTCATTTTTACATACCTTTAACTAATTCCATTAAATTTATTGGGAAAAAAATTCTTGGAACAATTGTTTGTTTGGCTTCTATATTACAAGTATGATATTCCCAGATACTGGGTTCATCTCTTAACAAAAGTTCCAGTAAATTATTGACATTATAACGACAATCTAACTCAGTTAAACCACAAACTAATTTTGATTTATTCCCAAAAGATTCTATGATATTTGTCCTTTGCATGTAAAAGCTTGAATTAGCACCATGGTCTACTAAGAATTTTGCCAAAACCATAATTTTATTTTGAGTATTGTCAATATATTCTGCATATTTTACAGAATCAATATAACCCGTTGCCAAGGATTGTAATACTGCATCAAATGGACAAGTATTCAAAACTTTGTACATTTTTTTAGATTTTTTATTAGTTGGAGATGGTTTCATAATATTTCCATTGCAAACATTATCGATTGTATGTACTAATTTAGTATAACGTTTTGTCTTTATTTCGGGATGTTTTGTTAAATAGAGCGATTTTCTTTTTTTTGTGATAGTAGCTTTATTTTTCCAATTTTCCATTTCATTTAACTCTTTAATTTCATTTGAATGGCATATATTTGTATATTCCATCTCATCCAAACTATCTAGGCCTTCATTACATTTATCGTTATCTTCATCATTATTATCACTGTCAACATTATAGTCCTCTTCATCATTATTATCATCATCCTCATTACTATGGTAATTGTTATCATTGATTTCACCATCATCATTACCATGGTAATTGTTATTATCGATTTCACCATCATCATTACCACGGTAATTGTTATCATCGATATCACCATCATCACTTTTTTCAATGTCATCCACTTCAAGGTCATTATCGATATAATAACTGTTGTAATTTTGTGATGATGGAATAATAGGTATTTTTTTAACAGAATATTCTTTATCAATTTTATCATTCATCTCACTTTTGGCTATTTTTATTAACCCTCTTATTGACCTAAGATGATTAACGAGAAATTTGTCCACTCGTAGTCGAGGTTTCCTCTTATCAATCACTGTTGACTTTAAGTCTGAAAAATATCCTTCAATCCGTGCAGATGAACCAATTTTATTCGGGCTAGAAAAGTAGTCTACCATTACACCAGACCATAATGGAAATTTATTACAAATTCTTAACAACGGTTTTACTAAATCCGGACAGTGGTACGCATTTAGTCTATTGCTTACAATGATAGCTTTATCTGAAGAAATTTGTTTTATATTTTGAATCCATTCCATAATGGAAATTGGTTGATCTTTAAAATCTTCTGTCGGTTTCTCTGGATCACAGAAAAATTTTTCATCATTTGATATTCCCTTATATTCTTCATCAATAACATTTAAATCGTCTGAAATATTTGAGATTAAATTTTCCAAATAAATTCTAGCATCTTCTGCTGGAGCATTTTTGAAATCAGAATACCCATCGAATTCAGCCATAGCTAAAATAAGTATGTTTTGTAATACTTTTTCAAAGTAATCGAGGCTATTAGCTTGAATTAATAATCCAATTGATCTCACATAAAAGTCTTTAATCAGTCTTCGACCCTTAAGAGACTTCCATCCACAAAGCATATGCACCATATGAGCAACATCAATTCGAACAAAACATACGACTTTATTTGATACTGAAATTTGGTTAAGAATTTTAAAACAAGCTTCGGAATATTCTTGTAATGACATACGGTTACAAAATGCTCGAGTAATAGCACCCAAAAGTGCTTTTGAGTAGTCACTAACACATTCATCAGGCGGTTTCATTCCAGATGATACCCGATTCGCTAACCAATAGTAAATAGACAATGTGTCTTGTTTCTCCGATAGTTGCTGTGCTATTGGTATAGTCCTTCATTATTTGTTACCATTTGGTATAAAAATATATGTCCTGATGACAACATATTACTTGTTCTCTTTAAAGGTAAAATCAATGACCCTGTAGCGTCGATATATACAGATACCCATTTATTTTTTCTTATCTCTTTGTATATATGACATTGAATTGGTGTCCAGTAATGGGCAAAAAACTTATCACAACTTATCGTATGAATACTGTTGCTATGTTCGACTTCATGTTTTAATTCTATTAATGATAAAATAGGATTATGTTTTGAAACGCCCAAATCATTGTCCACAACATTTTGTTTGGCTTTTCTCAGTACACTTGTCTTATACAAAGTTGGTGGTTGCTTATCTCCATATTCCATAGTTGAATCAGCATATTTTCTTCTCCAATGAGTAGCTCCAATTTTATCCACTTCATCCCCAACAATTTGTCTTTTAGTAAAATGCAAAAATCGTTTTCTATTATCAGAATGTTCAACGTTTGTTGTGTCTGTGGTATAAAAATTCACAAAAACATTTTCATCTACTTTTGGTTCATCTTCAATATCTCCAAAAAAAGGTACTCTGCAATTTCTGTCTTTGCATTCCCCACTAAATTTTATAAAATTGCCTCTACCAGATGATGAAACACTATGATTTTTAATTGCAAATGTACATGGCAGCTTATGTTGTTCCCAAAATGCGTCAAGAAATACATCTGTCCAACCAACTTGTAGACGAAAGTATTCCCTGGGTCCTTGAGATGTCTGATATAAACATTTAACTGGCTGAATTTTTTTATAATTCAAAAAATCAATTGAAACGTTAAAGAGTTTTGTAGATTGGCGATCTAAAATCTTCAATGGTTTTTTTATTTCTAAATAGTGTAAAAATTACATTATCAATATTAAATGTGAACCATAAATTATATTAAAATGTTGACTTCAATAATGAAATACGTATGAAACAATATTTTACGGGTTTGTTATGTATTTAATATGTACTGAATACTTATTAAACAAAATATTTATTTTACCTATCTAACTGTACCTAAATCTATTGTGTTATAGATTCTGAGCGGAGCAATTAATGTATTGGTATTACAAAGAAGTGTGTTTTTTGTGTATGCAAATATGCAATCACCTTTAGGACAGTACAAATGCTTTAATTTTCTACTTTAGCATCTTTTCTGGTAGTTAAGTTAGGTTAGTGAAACTAGTTGATAGGTACTTGAGGAGTAAAAAGTAAAAAAATTGATTTTTGAAATGTGTATAAGAAACACGGTTAAATTTTCAAAATATAATGTCTGTTTTTTATCTGTTTATAACCACGACAAACTACGTGAGTGAATTTTTCTTATACCGATAAGTATTACTTATGAGGAGCCTTGTATTAAATTTTCAAGATTTTTTGGCCAGCCAAATTTTTTTTATCCACATTTCAGAAAAAAAAACTAAGAAAAGTTGAAAATTTCAATCGTCAATAAAAAGCTCAAAAAAAGTCTAAATGTTTCAAAAATTGTACCTCGTATAGATGATTTCAATATAAACATTTGGTGAAAATTTCAAGTATCTACAGTTTTTGGTTTTTGAGTAACAGCTAAATAAAATAATCGATTTGGTCAAAAACATGTTTTTCACATAAATTACCGTTTTTTCCTAATTTTTTTTTGTTTTACCCCCCGCATTTAAAAACTTTTGGGAATTTTTACTTGTCACCTCTCTAAATCCACCTAACCTCCAATATTCGTTTTGCTACCGAAAACCACCCATGAAGTTCAAAATTGAAGCATTATTTCGAGTAGTTGTGGTGTACACAGATACAAAAAAAAAAAAAAAAAAAAAAAAAAACACACACACATCATAGTAAAATCAATACATTCTTCACTTCGTTCAGAATCTAAAAGAAAAAAAAAACTATAAAATAAAATAATATTAAAAATTTAAACAAAATGATAAACTATTATAAATATAATAGTTATATTATTATTATTATAAATAATAATAAAACTGCATGGGTTGTGTAATTTGTGTTATATCTTGGTACGTATACAGTTATATTATTTTTAAATTATCAAAGAAATTATGATTATTTATAAAAAAAAAAGAGGAAATGCATGTAATATGTATACTATTTATATATTTAAGAATTGTCTTTAGTTATACCATTGATTATAGATAGTATCTATAATACTATTATATATATATATATAATATATACTTATACATATATTGTATGTTTTATTTAATTACTAAAATGTAAAATTTATTTAAACAAATAAAATAATATGAAAATAATACAAAACACAATTAAAAAGTATATAGATATACACTGACAAAAATTTAATAAAACAATATTAAAAATTTAAACATAATTATGAATTATTTTATTCATATATAAAATAAATAACAATAAACTGCAGTTTATGTAATATATTGACTACGCAAAATGGTTACATATGAAACAAATAAAAATAGAATATGCATAATATAATACCTACACTACAGGCTACTTGGACGATCTAAGTACTTATTAATATATTTCGGATAAAATTTGGATCACGCAGTATATGTCCAACTTTGTTACCCGTACAATAAAATTTCCCCATGTGTTCAAATACGATACCTAACGATAAGCATTCGATAGTGCACCATTGTTTTATTTATTAATAGAAGAGTATCCAGACTTGTTTTATAATATTATTATTGTTGACAATAATAAATGGCACCAAAATTAACACTAGTCAAATTTCTATTTTCAAGAAAAAAAAAAATTAAAAATAGCTTTAAGCCGTATTAATCAAACAATTATATTCTACAGATAACATTTGGCCACTAAACTAATCAAATATATGCAATGTTACGTACAAATTTGTCTAGATAAAAATGTTAAGATAAATTAAATTTTCATCCAAGATAATTATTTAGATGACTTCCATTATTTATCTAGATAAGATACAAGATAAAGCTATATATATATATATTTATCTAGATAATTTATCTAGATAAATCCCAACACTGGTTATGTTCAATAGAATAATACTAAAACAATATTAAAATGAGTAAATAGTAATAGAATAATCATAATACAAGTGCACAGTTTTTAGTATGCAGATTAAATAAACTTATATAATAGGTATCAAGAGATTCATTTCATTAGTTATTACTTATTAGTTATTATTATGAGAAATTATAAAATTTTCATAATTATTGTGTTGAACATTCTCATGAACATTAACATCATTATTCATACATGTAAAAATATTCTAGTCGACTGATAATTGTTAAATGTATTATGGTTATATCAGGGCCGGATCTTAGCTTTTCAACACCCGGGGAAAATAAAAAAAAAACGCCAATCTCAAGGAGATGACCAGAATTAATATTATTTTTTACAAAAAATCAAGCACGCTCACAGTATTGTGAGGACCAACCATTTACAAAGCATTTCGCAATATACTGGGCCAATTATTAGTTATCAATAATTTAAACGATTTTAACTTAAAAATGAAACATTTTAAATTTTAAACTAATCGAGTAATTGTTTTAGAAGAACTTCTGTATTTAAAGTTATAATCTGTGGTCAATATTTCTATGTTTCAGGTTTAGAATAAATAATATTGATGATAATAACATGTATGAATTTATTAATAAATCTAAATTAGGTATCCATTGCTTAAATTTAATATAAAAAGCTTTATGTAAAGTTATATTTAATTTACAACATACAAATTTAATATTAAATGGCAAATATATTAGTATTTGATACATCACAGTCATATTGATGCACGAGACAAATTTATTTGTACAGAAGATAATATATAGACATTATTAGGAAGAAATATGAAATAAATGGTTAGGTAAGTACTTACTTGGTAATTGGGGTACCATTGTGTAAACATCTAAATTGGCTTTATGCACTTTTTCGTGTACATCTGGTTCCAATGCAAGTAATTGCTCTTTGCTCAAAACTTTCTGCTGTAGACATTTCAATATATTATATCTATTATTTTTTATAATAGTATATAAATATTCTGCGCTAATTGGATTGAAATTTGAATTTCTGGAAAATCATTGGTAATATTTTTAATACGTTTATATAACGTAAAACTAAACGAATTAATTAATTAATTATCTTACTTATTAAGTTCTTTAGATGCTTCTTTGTAGAGATCAGAGGACCATGCCGGAATTGAACCATTTGGATTCAAAAAATTAATTTTCATTAATATTTCAATAATTTCATTTACTCGCTGTTTAATAGACATGTTTACGCAAAGTGAGAAAAAAATGAAATGAAACGAATTAATAATACAACACAAATATAACCAATTACAATATACAGTAATAAACCCATGCTTATCATAAATTTAGAACACGTTAACACGACAATAATTAATAACAAGTGATCTGATAAAAATAACGCTAAGACGGAATATCCTTCAATCGCCATCTTATAAAAGGTGCCTCTCATACAGTCATTCTATTATACTAGTATTAAATGTAAACATTTATGATGGCAGATCGGCACGACTATATAACTATTTTCGTGAACTCAGTTTTCGAAATTCGAACTTTAAATGCTTATAAAAAAAAATGTGACTACGGATTTTTAATTTTTTTCATCTGTCTTCCAAAACAATATACTAGGAGTCTTCTATTAAATTTTCAAGCTTTTTTAACCAACAAATAAAATCAATATTTATATTGAAATTCCTCTCTGAGAAGATACTGTTGAAGAAAATCTAAGCATTTTTACTGTTCTAAAAGGTGATGACAGACATAAAAAAAAAAAATAAAAATAAAAAAAAAACACACATCATTGTAAAATCTTTACATTAATTGCTCAGCTCAGAATCTAAACAATATAATAATATATTTTCCATAAGTTCTATTCATTTTTATTTTTAATTAATTGTTATTTACAAATAGCTAGTTTTTTTTAAGGGGATACCCAGTTTCACTCTCCCCTAACGAGCCGCCCTTAATTCTCAATGCATACTGAAACAAATAAGAACTATACTAAACAGTGAACACACATTTGCTATGTTGTACGTTCGTAATACAGGGACAAATAGGCAACACTTATGACATCCTTTGTGACAAGTGACAACGTAAATTACGTAAATAAATTCGATGAGAAATTTTAACATATGCAATTTAACTAAGATAAAATTAAACATAAAAGAATTTTTATTTTTTTCAGTTTAAGCCTATGGCCATTAGCATAAATATTATATTGTAACAAATTATAAAGAATTGAAAATTGGATTTTCAACAATCAAAACTCGATTTTAAATTATTTGCATTTATTTGGTTATAACATGGAGATCATCTTTTACCTGCAACATTTTTACATTGTTTTAAAGTAGAAAATAATAATAATAACACCTACAGTATTTTTACATAAAAATTCTAAGTTGGACTTAGAACAATCAAAACTCAAGTTACAATTATTTGCAATTTTTGGTGATATTTAAGTCAATAGCATGGTATCGAACTGACAAAAAAATGTACCAAATAAAACTCTTTCACGCACGGCCGGCTGGCGTGCGGGTGCATCTCGTGTGCATGCGCCCAACATCCGCGCACCCATGACTTATGTCGATGACCTTAGGAGGCTTGTGGGAGTACCATCTTAGTAGAAGGGGAGGGATTAGTATGGAGTCGTCTCCCAGGGCTCGCTGACACGGATCTTTTGAAACCCAACGAATAACCTCAGAACGAGCATTGCCAGAAGAACATTGTCTGGTGGTCAAGCGCCCATAGTACCTAGCCGGGGGGATGAAACACGCGTCACGTGAAGGAGCCGCCCTCACGATAGATGGCTATGGGTGTAAAAATCACTGAGGGAAGGTCTTATACTCCCCGTTATCAGGATTAAGAATGACTAAAAATTGTAAAAAAAAAAAACATTAAAAAAATTTGATTTTTATCAAACAAAACTCGATTTGCATTAATTTGGTGATGTTTTGACGTAGATCAGACAGTTCCAGACTGGTTAAAAAATGTTAAAAAAATCATAAAAAATTAAAAATTGGATTGTTTTACAATAAAAACTCAACTTACAATTATTTGGTAGAACTTCCACGTATATCAGACCGTTTTGGAAAGTGTAGTCTAAACTGCTAAGTATATTAAGTTAGCAGTAAAAAGTTTGACATAGAAGAACTGGGGTAACAAGTATCCAAAAATGTCCAACAAGTCCATCTGGACATTGTTGGAAGGTTTTTGAACGGTTCCAATAAAAATGTAATGCTAGGTGTGAAGTTGGCAGTACAAAATACATGGTGGGATACTTAAAAATCAGGGGTCCAACAAATCCCAACAAGTGTCCAACAATGGCCAACAAGTCTATCTGAACATTGTTGGAAGGTTTTTGAACGGTTCCAATAAAAATGTAATGCTAGATGTGAAGTTGGCAGTACAAAATATATAGTGGGATAGTTAAAAAAGGGGGGTCCAACAAATTCCAACAAATGTCCAACAATGTCCAACAAGTCTATTTGAACATTGTTGGAAGGTTTTTGAACGGTTCCAATAAAAATGTAATGCTAGATGTGAAGTTGGCAGTACAAAATATATGGTGGGATAGTTAAAAAAGGGGGGTCCAACAAATTCCAACAAATGTCCAACAATGTCCAACAAGTCTATTTGAACATTGTTGGAAGGTTTTTGAACGGTTCCAATAAAAATGTAATGCTAGATGTGAAGTTGGCAGTACAAAATATATGGTGGGATAGTTAAAAAAGGGGGGTCCAACAAATTCCAACAAATGTCCAACAATGTCCAACAAGTCTATTTGAACATTGTTGGGAGGTTTTTGAAAAGTTCTGCCAACATTGTAATGCTAACTTCACATGGGTGACGAAAGTAGGATACGGTTTTTCTTTGAAAACACACATTTATACAATGAACGTATAGAGGATAAATCTAGAGGTCGGTTATTAGAGTGATGGCCGGTGTGAAACGCCTTTCGGGATCAAAAGTATAAACATGATAAATTTTATTTACACGGACACCGCCGAAAGCGTTAGGTTTAACTACTCGATTTAACGTATATGGGTTGTGTCTAGAAGTCGGTTTATTAGAGTGAGGAAAATAGGAGCCGTTGTAAAACTACTATCGGTATCAAAAATGATACATTATCAATGTATTTACATTATATATACCAAGCGTTCGGCTCGAGGAGCTCCGCTCCTCGGCCAGGACACCGATGAAAGTAGGATACGGTTTTTCTTTGAAAACACACATTTATACAATGAACGTATAGAGGATAAATCTAGAGGTCGGTTATTAGAGTGATGTAAAGAATAATTCTGGTCAGTCGGTTCGGAAACAAAAGCTATTTAGTTATTTATTCGGCCAAGACATCGTCGAAAGTAGCATACAGGTTAGGTTTAACGTCTCGATTTCACGTATATGGGTTATGTCTAGAAGTTGATATTGAATATTGAAAACTTACTTATAAATACTAAATACCTAAAGGTCTTACACATCATATCCAATGTATTTTACCACTATCAAAAATGGTTTATATTCTACATGGGTGGATAATTGTTATGAAAATTTCTACGACTAAACTTTAAGACACTAATACTGCAATAAGTTAGTGAACACAATTCCTGCAAAAAATTTTGTTTAAACATTATTATAGTTGAAAAAATGATAGTGAAGTTAGCCCCACCAACTCATCCGATCGACTCCAAACCTATGTCAAAATTTTGCAAATTAATTGCAAATAATTGCAAATTGGATTTTGGAATTTGCAAATCACTAAATAAGTTACGAAATCATTTTTCCGTCTGGTGGGGCTAAATTCACTCAGCCCCACCAACTCGTCCGATCGACTCCAAACCTATGTCAAAATTTTGCAAATTAATTGCAAATAATTGCAAATTGGATTTTGGAATTTGCAAATCACTAAATAAGTTACGAAATCAATTTTCCGTTTGGTGGGGCTAAATTCACTCAGCCCCACCAACTCGTCCGATCGACTCCAAACCTATGTCAAAATTTTGCAAATTAATTGCAAATAATTGCAAATTGGATTTTGGAATTTGCAAATCACTAAATAAGTTACGAAATCAATTTTCCGTTTGGTGGGGCTAAATTCACTCAGCCCCACCAACTCGTCCGATCGACTCCAAACCTATGTCAAAATTTTGCAAATTAATTGCAAATAATTGCAAATTGGATTTTGGAATTTGCAAATCACTAAATAAGTTACGAAATCAATTTTCCGTCTGGTGGGGCTAAATTCACTCAGCCCCACCAACTCGTCCGATCGACTCCAAACCTATGTCAAAATTTTGCAAATTAATTGCAAATAATTGCAAATTGGATTTTGGAATTTGCAAATCACTAAATAAGTTACGAAATCAATTTTCCGTCTGGTGGGGCTAAATTCACTTAGCCCCATCAATTCGTCCGATCGACTCAAAACCTATGCCAATAGTTTGCAAATAATTGCTCATTGTTTTTTGAATTTTCAAATCACTAAAAAGTCCGTGAAATTAATTGTTCGTCCGATCGACTCTAAACAAGAGTTAATTTATTTTTTAAATTAATTATAAGTACATTAGACCTATTTCATATTATAAATTAAAACGTTTTGTTCTTAAAATAGGTAGCATAAGTTTATATTATAATAGTATTGTAAAATAAAATATTTATTATGTTATCCTTAACGCACACAAATACACACTATAGCTAATTAAAAAAAAACATTAAAATAAAACAAATTATAAATATTACAAATATTTAATTATATTAAATTATAAATATAAATTTAATAAAAAATTAAAAGAAAACTGATAGCAGTGCAAGCACACTTCCTATATTATTTATAATAGTATCATACATGATTAAAAAAAAAAAAAAACAGTTCTGTAAATTACATTATTATTTTAATATTTAATATATAGTTTCCTATACATATACATTATTATAAAATAATCAACGTTCTCCATAAATTCTTTTGAATATTAAAATAACAGAAGTCAATTTCATATTAAAGGTTGTAATGCTATTAAAAATAAAAATAAAATAATTTAAAGTATAAGTATCATATATGATTTTATAAAAAAAATTCGTGAAGTATTATATTATTTTAAAGCATACATCAATAAATGGGGATTTATTTTTACATTTTTAGGGTTGTGACACCTGGAGTATGTTTTTCTAATATCATTGTGAACTTCCCAGAATCCACCAATGCGCCTTACATAAGCAATATAGTGTCCTGGAATATATGCCACAGCTCCATATAATACATAACTAAATCACAATAAAATAAGTCATTAAATTTTTAAATTTGTAACAATATAATATTTTGAATTCATTTTTTCCCTTATATTTTATATTTTACGTAATTCTGTGTACGTAATTTACATTTGGCATAGATTTATACATCGTATTAACATGAACTATTTGGTTTTCAATTCATTAATCCAAAATATTTATTAAAGTGAATAATAAGAATAATTAAAAATTTTAAGTTTAAATGCATAATATATATATATATATATATATTATATATTATATTTACTCAGATTCTACGACAAAGTATCCCAACTAAAATTAATATAAGAAATGTAATTATGTCCTTAATTTAAAATTCCTATTAGTACTTGCAGCTTTCAGTTCTATATCAAAACAAATGCTTTTTGCTAAATTAATAGTTGTATAGTTATATTATATTATATTATTATTTTTTATTTTAATTATAATGTTTGTTGTTTACCAAACGTCCAAACCCCTTTTCCTAGTTATTATAAGAGCAAGGTTGTGTATTAAATGTCACATTAAGCCTTGGACACTCTTAAATGTTAACACTAATTAACGGCCATTTTGTTGGAGGAAACGTTATCATTTTTCAAGTTGTGATAAACTGATTATATTTATTTATTCTATAATCTGTATTTCTGTGATTTGAAATTTGAAGTTGTTATTCTACATTTCTATTAAAATAATTGTTAAGTGTTGTTATTCTTTAGTTGTCACTCGGATAATTCTTTATTCAAGATGGCGCTTGTATGTTAGAAATTATATAAATGCCAAAAGTGCTTATATAGAAAACAATTGCAACCCTTATAGAATACCCTAAGAATTAATTAAAATTATATTAATTCAATATTTGAAAAGCAAATTATTTTGAATCTAAAATATTGTACAATTTAATTTATTTTACCTTATTATTATTGTTGCTATATACGTCTTCAGTATTTATTCTATTTTGTGATAATCATTAAAACCAAGTGCGATGCTATATAATATTATTGATTGAGTAATAATATATGTTTCAGAATTAAATATAAAATAATTAAAAAATTAATTTATAGCTCTCCGATCTTTGTACAATTGTATTAAAATATGTTTTATTATTTATCGATGATCGATGATCTCACATAGGTATCTCTGGGACTTTCAAAAAGAATTTTTTGGAATATTATATGGTCATACTGATATTCCTCCAACAAAATGGTGATTCAAATTATCAGTTCCCCTATGCTTCCCATGTTATTCATGTATCCATTCTTATTTATTTATTCTGTGGTCATATTAACAGTATTATACGCATTAAGTGTTTTAAATATTCTAAACTTAAACTAGCCAAATCCTTTCCCAATATTATGTTGATAAGTTATAAAAAAAATTTTTATTATAGAAGAATAATATTTTATTACCTTTTTTCTTTTACTGTTATTTCAAATGGAAAATCTGTTAAACAAGCAGATTCTTCATAAGAATCTGTTTCAATGAAAAGATGTTCATGAAGTATCCTCGTGCTTTGAACTAGACCATTACAGTTCATACATTCCAAGACATGTTCTTTTGTATACATTTCCAAATCTTTCTCAAGATTTTCATATCTATTTGTAAGTCGTAATATTATTGTTGCTGATTTTTTTTCGCTTTTCGAGTTACATATAGGATCCTGGCATATATCAATTTGCGTGGCTGATGGAACATCCATTAGAAGACTAGTAACTATATACGTAACATTGCATGTAGCATCTATTAATGATACTTTTGTTACACCCATTTCTTCACAAAATATATTTTTCAATATTTCTAAACGTTTTTTATAAATTATTGAACTTGTACCATTTTTAGCTAGATCATTACAAAACATCATAAAATTATTTGTGTTTTCACTCATACATGTCTTGTAATATTTACTATCAGTAATTGCCATCGTTAAGAGAGTGCTTACAGAATCAAATGCACATGTATTTGATATTATATACCGTTTTTTATTAATTTTAATAGGCGTTTTCATATTACCATTGATTAGCAGCATTGAGTATTTTGAACGAGTACTTCTATTCATGATTCTTTCAATCTCAGGAGATGCGTCCATATACTTGGTAGGTCTATTTTTAAGTTTGTCAATATTTTTAATGCTGAAATTTGCTGTTGGATTAGTGCCTTTTCCTCGCCATTTTTCACATTCACTTCCTGTAGAGCAATTACTATTCGTATCACTGAGCTCATTAGCTAACGGCGATGGAATTTTTTCAATTGAGTCCTCGTTATCAGTTAATGTAACTTGAACACTTGATTTATTAATTGCTAATTCATTGTCAAGTTCACTATCATTATTACATTTATCCATTGCTATTGTTTTACTATCTTGAGTAATTTTCAGTTGTTTACTACGAAAAAGTTTTGCATTTTGTTCAATGCTGTTTAAATGTCGTGCTATAAAACGATCCGCAGTCATTGGCCTTACGACAAAACGTAATATTTGGTTCTTCAACTCATTAAAATCACTTTCAACCGAAGCACTACTAGCTATAGTAAACGGTGAATCAAATTTGTCTTTCATTACAGCCGTCCACAAGGGAAAATCATAACAATATCTTTTTAAGTCATGTATTAATTCGGGGATATAATAAGCTGAATCGCGATCTCCTACAATTTCAGCGTCAATTTGACTTTCTTTTTGAATATTATTAATAAAATTAACAAGTACATCTTTATTGTTAGTTATACTATCTTCGAAATTGTTCATATGATCCAAGTCTTCATTTTCATTAAAACTTTGGTTTTCATCTTCGTTAACTAAATTTATAGGCATTTCTTTCATTAGAGACAGTAAATAGAGTCTACATTTTTCAGAGGGATTTGGTAAGGTATTATTTCCGTCCTGCCAACCATCAGTCATACTTAGCATTACCGTCATTATTGCTTTTAATGTTTTTTTAAAGTCATTCAAATTTGTCGATGTTATCAAAAGTCGAAACCCTCTAACATAAAACTCTTTTTGTCTCTTATTCCTTATACCTTTGAGAGATTTCAAATTACAAAAAATGTTTATAATATGTGCTACATCAATCCTAATAAAACAAGATGGCACCTTTTTTGATTGATTATTTATAACCATAAAACATTTTATTACATATTCTCGAAGACTTGACTTACAAAATGAACGGCTGATCGCACCTAACAGTGCTTTCGAGTAATCCGTGATAGTTTCATTTGGAGTATTTATTCCCGACTTTAACCACATATCGAGCCAATAAGCAATAGTTATAGTGTCATGTTTTTCTGAAATCATTTGGGCCACAGGAAACTGTCCAAAACCTTCATTAACTACAGCTTCATACAGAAATATATCAGCAGATAACAAGTTAAGACTAGTACGTTGGATTTTTTTTACTAGGCTACCGGTAGCATCAATAGAAAGTCGACAGTATCCTTTATTCATGTCCTTGTAAATCAGTAATTGGTGATTGGTCCAATAATGCACTAACAGTGGATCACACCCAATACTATGTATGCTTCCCGCCTTAGAATTATGTTTCATTTCAACCAAAGATTCAATAACATTTCTTTTATTTACTTCCAATTGTTTGTCTACAAATTGTTGCTTAACTTTACTTAAAACGTTATTTTTATATAAAGTTGGAGGTGACATGTTTCCGAATTTCATGTTCTTAGTATTTTGTCTTTTCCAATTCGAAGGGATATCATTTTCTAATTCTTTGCTTATTTTAAGTCTTTTTGTTCCCATAAGTGGTCTCTTTGTGATGTGTATATTTTCTTTTCCACGGGTATCCATTGCTAATATATTCAACTTCAATGGTTCAAAATCTCTTGGTTTTTCATCGCACCATCCAAATAAATCTTCCTCACAATCTTTACACCTGGCTTGAAATGTGAAAAAATGTTTACTATTAGTAGTATCTTCATTGACTTTTGCTCTTTTATAAATAAAATTGCACGGTAAATTATATTGGTTAATAAATGCATCATTAATTACATCTGTCCATGCATATGGTTTTAATACATTATACAATCTACTACTATGATATCTCTTGTAACGAGTTGCACAAGATAAAATATCAGAGTACTCAGAATATGGAATTTGTACATTGAACATTGTTTTCTCGATTTCTTCGTCAGTATTTGATGATAACGGATCCATGAATTGATTAACTTATCAATATTTTTTTTAATGATTGTTTTTTGAAAGCCACATTTTTCACGAATTCTATCTTGTAAGCCATTTCTGTTTTGATATAATGTAATATAAATTGTATTTGGAGACATTTTACTTTGCAACATTTCTGAAATATCTTGCCAAATTTTATTAGAAATTGGTTTCAAACTTTCGTCATCGAGGAATATACTTTTGGGATTCTTTGAAATAACGTCATATAAATATTCATGGCTAACAGAAGGTTTTCTACCGGGTTTCTTTTTAAGCTATAAATAAAAGAAAAAAACCAACTTTTCATTAATTTAAATATGTGTTAACTGTTCATAATTAAGCGATTAGTTCTTTATATTTTTCATAATAAAAAAGAAAGAGCAGTGAAAAATATACTGTTATTAGTATTAATGTGTAAGTATTAATAAAAAGTATTACAGTATACAGGAGTTGGGTAGGATACACGAGGTGAATTGATTGGTTAGGCATTTTAGGATAGATTTTGGAATTATTTTATATTATAAAAAAAAAAATAATTCTGAACGAAAGTGATTTGTTAGCCTTAAACTATAATATATTATATTTTAATATAATAAAAGTCAAAATTTTACAAAAATTGTATTATTTGAAAAAATTATAGCTTTAAAAACTCGTCAAAATTTTTTAATTGAACCGATCGCGATATTTTTCATACTTATTGTAATCGAAATTTATGGAAAACCTTATACTAAAATTTCATTCCTTGATTTTGGATACAAAAATTTTTTTACGTTTTTAACTACAAAATAATTTACGAATATTCGTGATTTCGACAAATTTTGTCGATTTTTGAACTTCAACTGCATGTAAAAAAAATTTGTGCATTTGAATTATTTTTGAAACACTCTTAGATCAACTTATGCCAGACCTTCTATTACATTTTCAAGTGTTTTGGTTGAGTCAAATAAATTTTATCGACTTTTATAAAAAAAAATCTATGAAAAATCGAATATTTCAAATGCCTATAAAAAGCTTAAAAATTAACTATATGTTTTGAAAATAAAATCATGCAAATTAAATACCAATCTAAACATTCGGTGAAAGTTTTAAGTTCCTACGTCTTATACTTTTTTAATAAGAACAAATATCAAAAATCAATGATGCCTAAATTGTTACATTACGCGATTAAGTGGAAAAATTTTAATTTCAAACACACATAAAAAATTTTGATATTATTCCAGAGAAAATTTTTTACAGATAATTGAAAGAAAAGGTATGGAGAACTTTTTACCAAATTTACAATTCTTAGTTATGAATACTTAAAATTTTATGAATTTTCAACTACAAAATAACTTCAAATTTTCGCGATTTTTTACTCATTTCGTAAAAATATGAACTTTCTATGCTTATAAAAAAAAAATCGTACATTATGCTTTGGATTTTTTTTAATAGCGATTAGTACTACTTATGAGGAACCTTGTATAACATTTTCAAGATTTTTTGGCCAGCCAATATTTTTTTTATCCACATTTCAGAAAAAAAAACTAAGAAAAGTTGAAAATTTCAATCGTCTATAAAAAGCTCAAAAAAAGTCTAAATGTTTCAAAAATTATGCCACGTATAGATGATTCTAATATAAACATTTGGTGAAAATTTCAAGTATCTACAGTTTTTGGTTTTTGAGGAACAGCTAAATAAAATAATCGATTTGGTCAAAAACATGTTTTTCACAAAAATTACCGTTTTTTTCCTCATTTTTTTTTGTTTTCCCCCCGTATTTGAAAACTTTTGGGAATTTTCACTAGTCACCTCTCTAAGGTACCTCTGATATTCGCTTTGCTACCGAAAACCACCCTCGAAGTTCGAAATTGAAGCATTATTTCGAGTAGTTATGGTGTTACACAGGCACAAAAAAAAAAAACAGCATAGTAAAATCAATACCTACATTCTTCACTTCGTACAGAATCTCAAAATATAATGACTATGTAGAATTCTTAAATATATACATTTTGAATCTTTAGGTATATGAATAACAGCAATACTGATAACAATTTACTTGATGTAGTTTCAAATATTTAGTATAATTCAAAATAATTAATTTAAAAAAGTAAATTAACATACATTTTATTTAAATATCCAACATTTATAACAATACTATACAATAAAGATTTTTTTTAGATTCTGAACGAAGTGAAGAATGTATTGATTTTACTATGATGTGTGTTTTTTTTTTTTTTTTTTGTGTCTGTGTACACCATAACTTGTCGAAATAATGCTTCAATTTTGAACTTCATGGGTGGTTTTCGGTAGCAAAACGGATATCGGAGGTACTTTAGAGAGGTGTAAAGTAAAAATTCCCAAAAGTTTTCAAATGCGGGGGGGAAACAAAAAAAAAATGAGGAAAAAACGGTACTTTTTGTGCAAAACATGTTTTTGACCAAATCGATTATTTTATTTAGCTGTTACTCAAAAACCAAAAAACTGCAGATACTTGAAATTTTCACCAAATGTTTATATTGGAATTATCTATACGTGGTATAATTTTTGAAACATTTAGACTTTTTTTGAGCTTTATATAGACGATTGAAATTTTCAACTTTTCTTAGTTTCTTTTTCTGAAATGTTGATAAAAAAAATTTGGCTGGCCAAAATATCTTGAAAATTTAATACAAGGTTCCTCATAAGTAATACTTATGGGTATAAAAAAAAATCCAAAGCGTAATGTACAATTTTTTTTTATAATCGTCTAAAGTTCAATTTTTTAGGAAATATGTAAAAATCTCGAAATTTTGAAGTTATTTATTTCTGAAATATGGATAAAAAAAATTTGGCTGGCCAAAAAATCTTGAAAATTTTAAACAAGGTTTCTCATAAGTTGTACTTATCACTACAAAAAAAAAAAATCAAAAATCGTTACTCACAATTTTTTTTTTATAAGCATCTAAAGTTAAGAAATGAAAATTTAGTATAAAATTGTTCATAATTTTGGCTTACAATAAGTATAAAAATATCGCGATCGGTTCAATTAAAAAATTTTAACGAGCGTCTGAAACTGTAAATTTTACTACATACATTACTTTATTTGAATTTTGAATATTACTATATCATTACAATTACTTTAACTAGGATATTAAAATAAAATATATTACAATTTAAGGCTGACATCTTCAACTTTGTTCAAAATCGTTTTTTTTTTTTTTATAATATAAAATAATTCCAAAATCTATCCTATAATGCCTAATCTATCGAGTCATCTCGTGTATCCCACCCAAGTCCTGTGTCCTGTGCTTTTTTAATATTAATTATTTATTACACCTGCAATTAAATTAATGTTTACAATAAGTGTAGGTAGAGCTAGTGGCTTTATATATAATAACATGAGTAAAGAGAACTTTGAGTGACGATACTTCGGCGAGGGTGATATAATTATTTAAAATAATTATTATAATCTAACTATACCTACCTATTACACTATTAAACTATAAATACAATATTTTTTAATACAAATATTTGTATATAAATTACTATACTAACAATAATTTATGAAGGATTTTGTAATTTTCAATCTTTTTGAACCAGTATGACATTTTTTTTATAAACATGAAAATATAATTAAAAAACATCAATCATTTTAAATTCCTATACATAGTATAAATTGTATATAAAATAATTTTTTTATAATGTTTTATCCGTATTTAGATCAAAAATACTTAATTTTTTTTTTGGAAATTTTGTCCATTGTGAAAACGTATATATTTGATATATAGTAAAACATTCAAATTTCTAGCCTCATTACTTTTGAAGTTATGACATAATTACTAAAATCTGATAAGTGAAAGTCCTGTTTGTGGCTGGAAAACTCCTGGAAAAACTATTAAGATTTTCGAAAAACTTAATCACTAAAATAGACCACTGGAGGTCGACTTTAAATCTAAAAGGCCCTGGACGGAACACTTTTGGTCCAGTATTCGACGAAGAAATAACAGAAAAAATTATCATCATTTAATCATAAAACCATAAGATCATTCGCTTCAATCAAAATCTAAAATTATTTGTGATAATTCGCAGATACTTAAAAATACTAAATAATACAAATTAATGATAATCAGTGATGATTCGCGCACGCGACAATAATAAGAAATGATTAATAGATATTTTTAATTCAAATATATCAGTCAAACCTAGAATTATTTTAGATTATGAGAGAATTGAAGGATCTTATGGTTTTACAAAGATTTTTCTTTCTTTTTTTTTCTTTGACGTACGCAAATAACTATAATATCAATAGAAGCTATTCGAGACAGATTAATATTATAATAATATTAACAATAATATTTTTTTCAAAATTAAAATAATAGTATAACAGCCAGTTTTTTTTAGAAAATTTAAGCGTAATATGGTGTTACATTAAATTTAAAACTGAAAATAAATACCATTTATAATAATTTACGTAATTCTAGATTTTAAGGACTAATATCAAGAATTAAAAATGTTATTTAACAAAAATTCCCCCCGCACAAAAACTCTACCAGTTACGACCTTTTTTGAATCTTTTTTAATGTAAATTCCACTGGTGTGTTATTTTTACCTAAAAATGATGTATAGTTGCTCCACTGATATCGAATTTTTTTTTTAAATTGAGTTTTAAAGAAACGATAACTCATTTTTTAGTAAAACGATACTGAGAAAAACTTCAGTATAAAAAAATACTGTTTTAATATATTTTACCATATTTAGTCAAATTGTCGGTTGGTTCTTTTTATTTATCAAAAAGTTCTTGTTTGACAAATGAAAACAAGTTTTTATTAAAAAGTTCTAAACACGTTGTTCTATCTGTATCCCAAAGTTTCATTATGATAGGTTGAACCATTTTTTTTAAAATAAACATTTAAAGTTGAAAATTGACGTAAAACAGTCTACTCTGTAAAAATTGTAATAATAATTTAAGCTTATAAATAAAATTCCAAATTAACCCGTATTTTACATTTTTTCAGTATCGTTAATTTAGTATATTATAACTAAGGTAAAATTAAATTGTTTGAACTTTTCTTTAAAAATTAAAAAATTGTATAATAAACTTAAAAGAAATCAGTTAATTCCGTAAAAATTGTATAGTAATTTATTTAAACATTTATAAAAAAAAAAAAAGCTGGTAAGTGAGATGATGGTGGTATAAGTTCGTCCATCGTCCCTTCAGTCCTCGGACAAGATAATGGTGATGAGTGTATTAAGTTTTAAAGAAATGATAACTCATTTCTTTAGTATAAAATGATTCTGAGCAAAGCTTCAGTGTAATATAATATATTATTTGTATACTGTTTACGTATTTTTCCGTTATTTGTCTAATTTTTGGTGAATTTGATTGTGGTTAAACCCTCATAAAATAATCAATTTTTAACTAGTTAGAAATTGAATATTACCAAAAGATTCGAAACATGTTTTATATCTATATTCCAAGTTTAATTGTGATTGGACACACCAAAAAAGTTTTATATAGATTTTAAGTTGAAAATTAACGTAAAAACAGTCGATATTTATATACGAATTTATTTGAATTTATTAAAACGAGTATAAAAAAAAATCCTGTGTCACGATTTTTGAATTTTTGTTAGGGTAGTTAGGTAAGTATATGAGTAAGGTCATATTAAATTTTCAGAACTTTTTGTCAAATATTTAAAATTATATTAGATAAATACTTTCACAATTTGGTAAATTAAAAGTTTTATATTTAAGTCAAAAGTGCTCTAATTGTTCTGAAAATGTGTTGTCCAATATAAAAAAGTAAGTATTTAATATTGGGTAAAATTTTCAAGTTTCTAGCTCCAATACTTTTTGATTTATGACTAAATAACTAAAATCTGAACAGTGAAAATTTCGTTTACGGCGGAAAGTACCATCTCAGTTCAATTTCAAATCTAAAAAGTTGCTGAACGAAACTTTTGGACAATGATTTCGATACGAAAAAGTGTTTACATAAAAAAAAAAAAATAAACATAATTAAAAAACCATAAGATACTTCGCTTCACTCAGGATCTAAAAATCCTGACTAACGATTTTTGAAATTTTTTTAGTATCGTTTGTTTACTATAAGAGTAAAGTGATATTACATTTTCAAAACTTTTTATCAAATATTAAAAATATTATTATACATAAAAACGTTCAATACATTAGATAATTTCAAACTTTTATATACATGTCAAAAGAACTCAAATAATTAAAATTTTTTTTTAAATATGTATACGCGTATATGTCTTTAATATAATATGGTATAATTTTCAAGTTCCTATCAATGTTACTTTTAGATTTATGACTAAATAACTAAAATGTGGTGAAAAGTGAAAGTCTCGTTTACGGCACATTTTTACCGTATTTACCCGTTTTTTCGGTTTTACCTCTCAACTGGAAAAACTATTGAGAAATCCGAAAAAATGACTTCTCTAATGTACCACTTCAGATTTCGAATCTAAAGAGTTGCTGGACGCAGTGCCGGATTTAGCGGGGGTGCAGGAGGTGCAATGCACCGGGGCCTCAAGATCGAGGTTATTTTAATGGGCCTCAGGTTGAAGTCCTAAAAATACTAACTTTGAAAACTAAAAATATGTTTAATAATAGTAAAAAAATGGCCTGTTACATAGTTAAAACGATTTATCAACAATATTCCCAGATATCTTAAGTGCATATGTATTATTTATTACTATACCCATAACCGTTGCACAAGCAGAACGTTCTTTTTCTAAATTAAAAATAATTAAGAATAACTTGAGAAACTCATGAATCAAGATCGATTAAGTAGTAGTGTGGTGTTAAATATTGAAAGGGAAAGAACTAAAGAAATCAATATTTCACAAATTATTAATAATTTTGCTAATGTAAAATCAAGAAGAAGAAATTTTTGAAGTAAATGTATTTATGAAATTATGAAGATTGATAATGTGTATTATATTATTTATGTATAAATTATATTTTTACTGTTTTTTTTTACTTACTTAATAATATTTCACATTCAGGTAGTGTGAGTTGAATTTTAATTATTTTAAACTTGTTTTATACTTCTGTCATTTCTTGATATGTATTATAATTACTACATCATATTCAAGGTGTATGAATAGTTGTGTTTTTTTGATTTACTTATTTATTTGGGTAATTACATTTTTGTGTTTTCTATTCATTTAATGTATCAATATGCATAAAATAAATATACATGATTCGAATCTAAATAGGTAAGTGATATATCGACCAATATTTTTTAAGGGGCCACCAATTTGTAGTTGCACCCCGGCCTCCTGATACCTAGATCCGGCACTGGCTGGACGAAACTTTTGGACCAGGATTTCAATACGAAAAATTGTTTACAGAATAGAAGTAAAAAAAACGTCATTGTAAAACCATAATATCTTCACTCAGAATCTAAAATTGTCAGAATACACAATATTTTACAGAATATTCATTCGAAATATAGTAGGCCAAAATAGTTGTTATCAGTGGAGATTATCATCAGTTGAATTTACATTTGTTTTTTCAGATAAAACAATGTACTAGTTGAATTTACA